>JAQRGC011542445.1:0-12184 GCA_028659135.1 Plantago lanceolata | reverse complement strand
AAACAATAACATGACATATATATTAGAGGGTAATGGGTCGGATTCATTTCTTGCTTCCCTTGCCATTTATATATTTTTTTTAAAAATATAGAACTATAGACCGAGTTTGGACTTATACGGAAGTCAATCTCCATATGGATAAATTAAAATTCACAAAATTAGTATAAATTCCTAATTATATGTGATTATAAAGTTATGACTTATGAATATGATTCAACAAGATACTGCCTTAAAAGAGTCCAGATTCAGTAAACAGTTCGTTAGTTAACTAATTAACACTTAATTAAAGCCCGCAAATTCCTCTAACCTGCCGTTAACCAACAACCACTGCCCAATAATCCGATATAAGTCGCCGTCAAAGTTCTCAAGCTCGACGACTCACAGACACAGTCACCGGCTCGCCCCCACGCACTAGCCTTTCCTAGTCACGTGCCACGCACATTCGACAACCCGCTGACGTGTCCCACCGCCACGTGGACAACTATAAATTGCTTCCTCTTTATCCATCACCAGACCTCTTCTTTCCTCCTTTCATTTCATTTTGTCCTTGTTTCTCCCTCAATGCACAATAAATGCATCCACAGCTTATTTACCTCACACCTACAAATTATTAAACCTCATCATCACCACCATAAGCACCATTTTATCACTCTAATTATAAATACCACGACTATAAATTGAATCCAATGGCGACGCCTGAGTTGCAGAACGGAGGGTTATCGGTCATGGCTCCGACGGTTGCGGCGGTTCCGGTGGATCAGAAGGCGGTCGCGCCGAGGGCAAACTCTCCGATTCGGATTTTTGTGTTTTTTCACAAGGCGATTCGCGGTGAGCTGGACGGGCTGCACAGAGCAGCAATGGCTCTCGCGACGAACAGGAGCGGCGGGGATATCAACCAGCTGATGGAGAAGTGTCATTTCCTTAGGTCGATCTATAAGCACCACTGCAATGCGGAGGATGAGGTCAGTTAACTGTTTGAATTGTGTTTGCGTTTCGATTGTGCTTCAACTGTTCTGATTAGATGTTGTATTTTAGCTTACATGCGTTTGTAGTTGAAATTGAGCGATATGAAATTTAGTTCCGTACTGAATTGGTGGTGAATTGCTTGGGTGTTGTGATTTTGAGAAGGCCTTGTGTTAGGGAACCTGAAATTATGTATATGCCTCTTTCTAGCTAACTTAGTTTGGTTTCTATAGTCTACTGTTACTGTATGATACTAGCATAAGGTATCCATTGTTGCAGGAAACTTATAATTCTCGCGGTGTTATAATTACGTGTGTTGCCTAGGATCCTGCTGTGTTTTGAACACTCTGCATTCTCTTTAAATGAAAAGGAGAGGGCTCTATGTGCCGAGATATAGGTTTTTGTTCAGACTTAATGGTGATGGGGGTTTTATGTTAACATAACGTAACAGGAATCATGTCCAGTTTTCTATACAGGAAGAGAGATCCATGGATTTCATTGGAAATGTATGATGTATCTATCTCGTGCACACGTTAAAGTACATTATATTGGTTTATATCATACATCTTATGTGATTTCAGAGTGTGAATTCAGTTGCCAAAGTTTATCCAAGGATCAAGGATGTTACTCCTTATCTAGATGGTGCATCTATACATGTTAGAGCATGGATATTCTAGTCATGTCTAATGTGTATTTCAAGAAGTGTCTTTCGTCCAGTTAGCAAAGTATTTGTGCAGTTGTATTAGATTCTGAGAGTATGAATTGATATAAAGATAAAAGAAATAATGAGAGAAGTATGAAATGGGGGTCGCATTGATGCTAGAGCAGAGAGGGGTTGGTGCTAAATCATGTTACCGATGCACAGACTTTAAAGTATGGAACTAAATAGGTGGATTAGTCTTAAATAACGTTAATGGCAGATACTAAGGTGAAACTTTTGAAGCGACAACAAGATGCTGCTTCAGTCTAGGATTTAGTTAACGCCTGTTAGAACCAACCGAGATTGTGAAATTTCTCAGTTGAATCCCCAAGCATGCAACATTTAGAATACTGTCTCCGTTAGAATACGACATCATGCTGATGGCGGTGTGCTATGAGGAACCACTCCGAACCTCATAAGTGTTACGCCGAAAATGTCACACATCCACTTCAAGATTACCAGAATCCAGTTTTTCAATATGTAATTTCTTGATTTGTATGTTCATGACATTCATATGAGATGGCTTTTTTGTGATACACAGTTGTCTTTCACGAAAAGTCATGTAATAACTCTTTTTTGTGTATAAGTGTTGATTTAACTTTTACACTTGGTTTTAGATGATACCGAAAAAGTAAATGTATATATCTTTCCATTTTTTCTCCTAAAACTAATGTTTTGAAGTTGGTCGTTTTTTAAAAGGCATTACTCTTTTGTGGAAGATTAAAATTCGCCATTTTAATAAGCTATAGTATTTATTTACTTTCCACGCTAGTGGAGCACATTTGATTTCAACCAGAAATGAAACAGTACAAACTATTTATTACATACACTTACATTATAAGTTTATAACCCTAAAACTTGAGGTAGAAACTCCTTGCATATAAAAAATTGCAAGAAGTCTATGTAGATCTTAGTTTTTCCCATCAAATGTGATTACGTGATTAAAAAATATGATTAATTGCTGAAGATTTCTGAATTTCACTGTTGCTGTGAAGTGGGTGCAGAGTGAACTATACTTCCGCTTTTTACTAAAGGTAAAAGGAAATCCGTGTGTTCGCTGCACGAAAGCAGCATACACTAATTTTTGGATGGATTTTCATATTTGCTGTTGGGAGAGAGAAAGTGTGTGTGTTTGGGGTGGGGGTGGCGGTGGGGGTCATATGAGGTTTTTATCCACATAAGTTAAATGTGGAAATGTTGTAGTTTCAGAGAGTCCTGTCACATGAAGAATTCAAATTTAATTTGTGCGATATGCTCTGCTATTGTTTATTTTTTATTTAAAGAACAATGTGTGTGTGTGTGTGTGTGTGTTTTCTTTTGCTGTCAATGGAAACTTACTGCAGTAGCCAGATTGAGTAATTTCTGCTGGATATAGAAGAATATCTTTGTTGGGCCTGATTGATAAAAGAATGATTACGGCCAGTAGCTTTTTGCTTAGAATACTCACAGGCACATGACAATTGGTAGTGATGAGATGCTATATCTGGAGCATCTTAGATCTGTTATGTTCCACACGAATAACTCCTTTCTAAAATCCTTTTATTTTCTGGAATTTTTTGTGTATTATTTGTTTTTCCATGTAGAAGTATAATAATTTGCATCATATGCTTTTACGAATTAATTTTCACATGATTTTGCTAAAAGTTAGATAAATCAATTTTAGTTCAAAGTAACGTTTGATATCTTGTTTGAGAAGCAGCTTAAAATTACAAAAGTATAAGTTGGTGTATATGGTAAAATTAATCAAAACAACTGTTTTATATAATTGAAAAAAAGAACTATATCTGCTTAAAGCACTTAGAAGCACCTTACTTTTTCAGTAGGCTCACTTTTCTTGGAATTTCAAACCTTGGGGCTAGATTTTCTCTTTCTGAAATTTTTACCTTGTCCACAATTAGTTGAGTTGAAATCTGATGCACATGCATGACATGCCTTTTAATGGCTTAATTGTTATTGTTCTTGTAGTAACATGATCAGAAATATACATGCTAACCATGACAATTTCTCTGAATTGGTGATGACAGGTAATCTTTCCTGCGCTTGATATCCGTGTAAAGAATGTTGCACGGACTTATTCTCTAGAGCATGAAGGGGAAAGTGTGCTTTTTGATCAGCTGTTTACATTGCTGGGCTCTGATATGGCAAATGAAGAAAGCTACAAGAGAGAGTTGGCCTCTTGCACAGGAGCTCTTCAAACATCAATTAGTCAGCACATGTCTAAAGAAGAGGAGCAGGTTTGTCTTGATCTTGCCTGCACACCATGTCCGATGAGCATCACATATGCTTCTTGCGTATCAGTTAATTTGAAGAACTTAGCATTTGCTCAATATCTATTCTTCTTTTATATATTACCTTGGCTCTGAAGGATCAGTAACCTTACCACACTAGTACAGCATGTAATGGAGTACTTTAGTATTTGTTTTTGTCATTTTGCCTTTATGTCCAATTGTTTTGCTAGACTACCAGAGTCTTAAAACATGTATGATACAAAAAGGTGCTGACACTGAAAGAACTGAGCCCTATATTAAGGTAAGAGTGTGTGTTATGAAATACACACCTAACTAAGATGTAGATGACCTGGCTAAACCAATCATGTTGCATAATTTTGAGAAACATGTTAAATTCGAGTGAGACACGTTGCTGGGCATGAAATGGTTTTGGGCTGGTCATGGTGTGATAATTGATATTTGAAAATGACCTACCAAAGACATTAATCTCTAATAATTTTTGTAGCACACTAGAAGTAGGGAACTGTCCAAGCATGGGCTTATTGTCATCCCCACTTTAACTTTATGTTGTACTCTAACTCTCTATACTTTATGTTGCATTTTCCATTTTGAGATTGTGGTTAGTTTGGGTTTTATTTGATGAACTTTCTGCCTTTTAAGACCAATATTTTTGCTTTGTTCGCAGGTCTTCCCCTTGCTTAATGAAAAGTTCTCATTTGAGGAGCAGGCATCTTTAGTCTGGTTATTTTTTTGCAGCATTCCTGTTAACATGATGGCTGAATTTTTGCCGTGGCTTTCATCTTCGATATCACCAGAAGAGCGCCAAGACATGCGTAAATGTTTGCAGAGGATAATCCCCAAAGAGGAGCTGCTTCAACAGGTTTGTTACCTTGAATATGAACAAGAATGTAGCATTTGTCTTTAGCCTATTACGATTCTGCTGATTTATCTTGTTTTTGTTTAAGATCATATTTAGCTGGATGGATGGTGTAAAGTTAAACAACAAGCGTAAACGGCGCGACAATGGTCCTAGCCAATCCAATGCCTCTGTCAGTTCAAAAGAGATTGATTCATGTGCCTGTGAATCCTCCCAGTCTGCTGAAAAAGATCTTGGGTTGTCCGATTCTAACGCTAATAAGTCTTCCCAATATCATCCCGTTGATGATATACTGCACCTACACAAGGCTATTGAAAAGGAATTGAACGATATTGCTGAAGCAGCTAAAAACATAAAGTTGACAGCAGATTTTTCTGATCTATCTGCTTTTAATAAAAGACTCCAATTCATTGCAGAAGTCTGTATTTTCCACAGGTATCTTCACAACATCTAGAAAAAAGTTTAGATTATGAGTATTGTATTGTGTCGAAAGAAACTGAAAGAGTGGATTACACAGTTTTTGTCAGTACACAAAAAATAAGGTATAGATAATATTTGATCCATTCTCTGAGACTGAGGTCCATTTTTCTGAGCCTAACATATAACAAGCAATGTTTGGGCTGGTATTTTGTCTGAAAAGCTAATCAACACTCTTTGCAGTTCCCACTCGCAGTTATGTCAATTGTCATCTCATTATCTTCTTTGCATGCTAATTTGCGCATTGTTGTCTCCCAATGATATCTGTGCATTTTCTTCTTATGACTCAGTGCCAGAGATTGATAGAAATATTTTTGCATGTTGCAGCATTGCTGAGGACCAAGTTATATTCCCTGCCGTAGATGCAGAAATGTCTTTCGTTCAGGAGCACTCAGAAGAAGAGAACGAATTTGGAAAAATCAGATTGCTGATAGAAAATATTGAAACTGCTGGAGCCAATTCATCTGCTGAATTTTACTCTGAATTAGTCTCACAGGCTGATCATATAATGCAGAGTATCAAGAAGCATTTCCGCAAAGAGGAAATTCAGGTATGAACTTAATGGCTTATGTTGGAATTTTTCGCATCCTTTTGTAGCATTAGCAAATGGGTATTTCAGTTCAGCTCAATCCAGTATGCTTTGATTACTGAATGATATGAAAGCATGTTAAGAATGACACTGAATTCTGGTGCCTCACTACCAGCATCTGATTTTTCATAATTGAAAGAGTTTTTTTATTTGGCTAGAATGACTGAACTGTTAAGTTTTAACATTATTGCCGTGCATGTAGATATTTACTTTTTTCAACATGCTTTAGGTTCTTCCACTGGCAAGGAGGCACTTTAGTGTTGAACGGCAGCGAGAACTTTTGTATCAAAGCTTGTGTGTGATGCCATTGAGATTGATTGAATGTGTCTTGCCATGGTTAGTAGGGTCACTAAGTGAAGAGGTCGCTCGCTGTTTCCTTACTAACATGCAAATGGCAGGTACTGTTGTAGTTTTGCCAACGTATTATTACTTACCTATAAATACACGCCAATTAAATGACTCGCATTATTTCTTCTACCGTATTTATTCACTGCAGCTCCAGCATCAGATACTGCATTGGTTACTCTCTTCACTGGCTGGGCATGCAAAGGTTCTCCTAGGGGTACCTGTTTATCTTCTACCGAACTTGGTGGTTGCCCTGCTAAGGAGCTACAAGAAACCCAAGTTAATGGTAGATGTTATTGTGCCTGCACAAGTACCTGTGACGGAAGTCCGACTCGCAAACGAGCATGCAAGTGTGACATGGTGGTTAAGCAGGAAATGTCTGTTTCTTTGGCCGATAACGATGTTTGCAGTGTTTCTGCAATAGAATCCCCAAAATCATCTCTGACCAACCAGTCCTGCTGCGTTCCTTGTCTAGGAGTCAACACCAATAGTCTCGGAGTCAGTTCCATTACTACTGCCAAATCTCTGCGCTCTTTATCTTTTAGTCCAAGTGCTCCTTCTCTGAACTCAAGTCTTTTTAACTGGGAAGCAGAATCGAGCTCCTTTATCAATGGCCTTACAACTCGACCAATTGATAACATTTTCAAATTTCACAAAGCGATACGGAAAGATCTGGAATTTCTAGATGCTGAATCTGTGAAACTGAATGATTGTAATGAAACTTTCCTCAGACAGCTCACCGGTAGATTTCGTCTTTTATGGGGTTTATACAGGGCCCATAGCAATGCTGAGGACGAAATTGTATTCCCTGCTTTAGAATCGAAGGAAACTCTTCATAATGTTAGCCATTCTTATACCTTGGACCACAAACAGGAGGAAGAACTTTTTGAGGATATCTCATCTGCACTGGTTGAGCTCTCTCAACTTCATGAGAGTTTGAACGCAAAGAACGTGGCTGGGAATTCAAGCGGAAGTTTTCCGGGCTCTTTAAGCTGTGTTAGCAGTTTTAAAAAATATAGTGAGCTGGCAACAAAGATCCAGGGCATGTGCAAATCCATCAAAGTGACTTTAGATCATCATGTTATGCGTGAAGAGGTTGAACTTTGGCCCTTGTTTGACAGTCATTTTTCTGTGGAGGAGCAGGACAAACTTGTTGGCAGAATAATTGGCACAACTGGAGCAGAGGTACTCCAATCAATGCTGCCTTGGGTAACATCTGCTCTTACTCAGGAAGAGCAAAACAAGATGATGGACACTTGGAAAAATGCAACAAAGAACACTATGTTCAGCGAGTGGCTGAATGAATGGTGGGAAGGGACTCCAGCAGCAGGATCACATGCATCGACATCAGAGAAGTGGGCCCCTCAAGGTACTTACTTTAAATATTTATCAGTTCCTCTAGCATGTTTTCACTTGCTGTGGCACATTTTTAATACTTTGTGAATGTTTATATTTTTCCAAGTAAAATGTGCATTCTTGGCTACTTGTTGAACCAATACTTCAGAGTTCAGAAGCACACTAACAATTACTTTCTTCAGAGCTTGATACTTATGAACCTCTAGACCCTAGTGATACATTCAAGCCTGGGTGGAAAGACATCTTCCGGATGAATCAAAATGAGCTTGAATCAGAGATACGGAAGGTCTCTCGGGATTCAACTCTCGATCCAAGAAGAAAAGATTATCTAATTCAGAATCTTATGACAAGGTTTCCCTTTCTTACTATTTTCAGTCTTCTGTCTGTTTGCAATAGTTCATTCTTTATATAGTTCCCATTTCTCTAACTTTGGTGTCTGTAACTTTGTAGTCAGTGGATTGCTTCTCAGCAAAAATCTTCGCAGTCAAGGCCAAGCGAAGCTGATGATGGTGAAGATTTAGTTGGATGTTCCCCATCATTTCGTGATCCTGAGAAGCAAATCTTCGGTTGTGAACATTACAAGAGAAACTGCAAGCTGCGTGCTGCTTGTTGTGGCAAGCTATTTGCATGCAGGTTCTGTCATGATGAAGTCAGCGACCACTCAATGGATAGGTAACTCCTTGATAATCTCTAATGTTATCCAGCTTGTTTTTCATTTTCTGAATCACTTTTCATGGTTTTACAGGAAGGTAACATCTGAAATGATGTGCATGAATTGCTTAAAAATTCAGCCTATTGGACCAATCTGCACCACACCATCTTGTGAAGGGCTCTCAATGGCAAAATATTATTGCAGTAGCTGCAAATTCTTCGATGATGAACGGTATGATTCATGTTTCATTGCAATATCATATTATATCTGTAATATATTTCGATGTGTTTGGTTACTCTGTTAATTGTACATTGTGTAACCTTCAAACTGGGAAGTTTCTCTTTTTTCTTAAGGTTGGTGTAACTATTTTTTATCAAAATGTATACCAATGCATTATGATAATGAGCTTTGAAGTTTTTCTTTATACTTAAGGCTTCTCTATTAAACATGTTAAACATATTGTATCAATATGAGCATTATTATTACTAATATATTTGCCGATTCAATTAAGCATTTCTACCCTCAAACATGGGGGAGGACTGAGGACCACTCATAATATCTTATGACTGCTTTGGTGGATCTTGACCAAGTATCATGTTAAATTTTAAATTTTGTAATTTTTCTTAAATCCTGTGAATCCCCTGTAGTCCCTTTTCAATCTATTCCGTGTTGGAAAAAGACCTGGTGCAGACTCTTTTCATGGCATGTAACTGTTGATTGTCATTTGATTGCTTTGTAACTTATATATTTCAAATCCGTGTTCTCTCAGGGATGTTTATCATTGTCCTTTCTGCAATCTATGCCGTGTTGGAAAAGGACTTGGTGTGGACTTTTTCCATTGTATGACGTGTAATTGTTGCTTGGGGACGAAGGTGGTAGACCATAAGTGCAGGGAAAAAGGTCTTGAGACCAACTGCCCTATATGTTGTGACTTTTTATTCACATCAAGTGCAGTTGTACGGGCTCTTCCATGTGGCCATTACATGCATTCTGCTTGCTTCCAGGTGGGTTGCTTCATCTGTTCTGGTGGATTTCTTTTACTTTACGGGTAACATAGACTGTTAAAACCTTTATTTTTTCTGTCTCTTACCAGGCATATGCTTGCACACATTACGTCTGTCCCATATGCAGCAAGTCCATGGGAGATATGTCGGTAAGCTAACTGTTGTCTTCCTCTCATTAGATGAAATTTGGATTATTACTCTGTGTTTCTTTTACTATGTCTCTAAGGTGCAAAGTATTTTAGGTCATGCACCACGAAACTTCAATGACCGTATTCACATTTTAATTTATAAACATCAGATCTGACTGTTTTGTTATATTATTGAATGTCAAGAGACTTCATATAAATGTTCTCTTGTGCGAGCAATTATGTCTGAGAAAAGCAGCTAAGATGTTGACATTACTGATAAGTTCATCTCTTTGCCTGCTTTGACTGGAGAATAAGGTTCAATTCTCAGTTCAATCACTTAATTTGTTTTTTTGATAGTGTAAAAGTGTGAAAGCTTATTACCGCAACAAATGCAATGGTAACTAGATGATTCATTTCAAAACTTCGGTATTTGTCGTTGTTTTAGGAGCAGAAGAGTTTCTTGTTCTTAGTTATTTAGAAGTTTGCGTTCAGATGTTGATGGCATTTTACTTGAGGGTATTGCTTGGTTGTTAATTTATTATCATATCAGTTATCACTTTTGAGAGCAGTTCTACTCCCCCTGCTTTGGTGGAGTTGGACCATGGTCACTTGGTTTCGAACTAATAGCATTTGTGTGGGATAAGACTTGTAGAATTTTTTGAATACTGTACGAGTGTACGCACGTTCTCATCTGTTCTGCTGTGAAGTGTTTTTTTTTTTACTTTGGTCGGCCAAAATTTACATTCGCACACACTTTCACATACTTGGTTTTAATATCATCATGGCTTCTCGAAATATATTTGGACAAGAAACAATCAGAAAATTCCATATATCATATGTATGGTTCCGGCCTCTGCTAGTACTATGTTTTTTTCCCAACCCTTCCGTGTCAATCGCTTTATGTTCTTCTGTTCGACTATTTCATACTGCTAAAAATTTAATACTCAGGTATACTTTGGCATGCTGGATGCTCTAATGGCTTCTCAAGTACTTCCAGAAGAATTTAGGGACCGTTGTCAAGTAAGCATCCTTGTATCATTACTGTGTTTTGCTATCCTATTGCTCTTAGTTAAATACTGAAGATGCTTAAATTTTGATGACCAGGATATATTGTGCAACGACTGTGACAAAAAAGGAACTGCATCATTTCATTGGCTGTATCACAAGTGTAGCTTCTGCAGGTCATACAATACCAGAGTTATCAAGGTTGATAGAGAACCTACTTGTTCTTCGTAGTTCTTTATTTGTATGGATACTTCACTGGACACGCAATTTTTATTTAGATGTATAAATACTTAATAGTAACTGGGATACATCTCAGGATAATCTTCTGGTTCATCTTAGGTTAATCTGAAAATTATTGTCTAGACCAGGTGTATGACTATTTCATGGACCTTATGGCTAGAAATGATCCAAAACAACATTCAAGCGTGGATCACAATCAATTAATATGTGATGTGGCTCATTTCATCCCTCGGCGTTATATTAGCTTCATGTAGTTAGGGCTTTTGCATTGCTGATTGTAGGTCGAAGCTCTGAACTTCGAAGAGTATTATTTGACAAAGAAAGAAATGTGAGAAACGAAAGGTTTGCATAAATTAGATAATTGAGCGAGAGAGAAATGACAAAGATGAGAGAGAATAAAATTGAGGACAGCTTCCGATGGAGAATCGAGAGGAGGGGGGAGGGAAGGGAGAGACCCCTAAAAAATTAAAATGGACTAATATCAATATGTCACGTCTAAAGAGAATGTATAATGTCATTCCCTATTAAATTTCTTTTTGTATAATACTTTTTCTTAAGATTGTTTTGGAACTTAGTACAATTAGTTCATAGAATGTAAGAATCTTAATCACGTAATTCGTTAGCATGGGAGCAATTATAAAATTTTTTTTGAGCAAAAAACAATTATAAATCGTGCGCTTAGAATTCATAATTTGCGATCTAAGATTTGGTGGTTTAAGCATTGAGAATTTTAGGAGCAACACGGGAGTCAAATATTGAAATAGTGGCCCATACGTGTATATGGGACAAAGGGAGTATATAAGTGATAGTGTAAAATCATGTCCAATCTATTTACTGCATTACAATAGCATGTCATAAGGCGAACTAAAGTATAAACACTTAAAAATCTTAATTCATGGTATCGAAGGTATGTCCGAACCCTCTTTTGGGTAATGAATAAGGATCCTAATGAAGATCAACAATGAAATGTCACTTTGGGACTAAGTGGTAAACACCATTAGAAAATGACACGGACTTGGTGATTGTTGTGATCAGAATGGGTCGCCCAATCAAGTGCCATGCCTCACGTCCCGACAAGTCATGGTATCGAGGGACTGTACATAGTCAGACGATGTACAAAAGGAGTGTACAACCCTAAAGGCCACAACGTCTCCTACAATGAGCTTGCAGACAGAAGTAACTATGTACAGTCCCTCGGACATAAGGTTACAAACGTCAAACAATAGAATACACCAGAAGCCGTACAGACGAACGTGATTGACCAAGTTTACCCTCCTAAGTGCGGCAAATGACTTGGGCCAAGGTCCATGAACATTGGACTTGGGCTCAAGTGCTTTGTTGTCTTCATAGGAGACGTACACTTGGCGCAATCTCATTGATTGAAGATGACAAATGTAAGACCTAAATAAAACACACTTCTCCAAAACATAAAGTAAGCGCTAATCACTACCACAAATATATGCAATACACTTGACATTTTCCAAGTAAGGTCCTCAACCTTACTTGACGTTGAGTCTGGGTCCGGTCTAACTAAGGCAGCCCGAATATTAAGGAGATTTAAAACTAAACAAGAAAGACCTACGACAATAAGATATAATAATCAACACTACAAGAATCCGC
>JAQRGC011542418.1:0-11266 GCA_028659135.1 Plantago lanceolata | reverse complement strand
GTGGAGTACTATTAAGTTTTCTCTCCTTTTGTTTTAACTTCTAAGTTATACTGTCAGCGTACCTTCACAGATTCAGATTCTTACTCTCTGATTATACTGTGTCATAGAGAAAGGTTGGGTCTATGACTTTGGAGAATGACTCTTATACCTTTTTCTTATTAGGCACCCTCATATAGATAAAGATCACTTGGTAAAGCTCTTGAAGCAATTGCTGCTAGGCGGGGCTTCTCCGTCACAAAGTTTGGTCGGCAGAAATGCATTGAATGCCGCTGCTGTTCCAACTCTCCTGGGCACTGGATCTTTCTCACTTTTAGCAGGTAAGTTGTTGGAGCTTAATGATTATGCCTTTCAAATTTTGCTGGTTTGTTTGTTTGTGTCGAGTCCCAGTGCATTCCTGTGTGACACTTTTGGTTGATGAGATATGTGGGTTTGAGAAAACATTCAGAAATTCATCGGTACTTTGCATCAGGTTCATGATTCTTTTTTATCTTCTGTCCTAGTTACTGCAGTTTGCATCATAAGAGTACATCTATTAGTTTGCTGCCCTTGTCAATGTTGAAAAGTTGGTTAATAGTTTCCGATTTTTGATCTGTTACTCTAGGGGATCACAGTAAGATGGATAACAAGGATAGACATCCCCCACGCTACTTGCGCTGGCCTCACAGACTGGCTGATACAGTGCGTGGAATAAGGTTGAGAGAAATTGGCGGTGGATTTCCTCGGCATCACCGTGCTCCATCCACTCGTGCTGCCTGCTATGCCATTGCGAAACCATCCACTTTGTTCCAGAAGATGCATCACATTGGAAAAATCAGGGGACATCGTAATGCTGTTTATTGTGGTAAGATTTTGCGTTGTATGATTGTAATAGTTTCCTGGATTCAGGTGAAAATGAAGATTAATGACTAAATGTTTCCCATCATAACGGATTGGGGTTATGCCGAACTGACCCTGAATGAACTTACTTTTTTTCTCCTCGGGATCTTTTATCGTTTGAAGTTATGGTCTCTTACTGTACTTTGTGTTATTAGGTTTCTACTTTTGTATGTTTTGTGATCAAGTTTATGTGATCAGTATCATATATTGCAAGATGGGTGGGTACCTTTTTCCATAATCTCATGTTGCATGATTACAGTTTAAGACAAGTGATCAGTATCATATATTGCAAGATGGGTGGTTACCTTTTTCCATAATCTCATGTTGCATGATTACAGTTTAAGACGTGATCAGTATCATATATTGCAAGATGGGTGGGTACCATTTTCCATAATCTCATGTTGCATGATTACAGTTCCCGCATTCCATGCAATATCTTTGCTTAAGCTATATATATGTGCCCTGAAGTTGGTTACAGTTAAGGTGCATATGTTGTATGCTATGGCATTAGTCTCCATTTATCAAGTTTGATGGTATGCAGCCATACTGGATGGGTCCGGAAGATATGTTATAACTGGTTCTGATGATCGCCTTGTTAAGATTTGGTCAATGGAAGCTGCATACCTCTTGGCAAGCTGCCGAGGCCATGAAGTAAGTAAAGATTTTCTACCAATTGTCATGAGTTCTATTTGTTTTCTCGCTCCCATTATTGATTTAATTTAATGTCGTATGCCAAACTCATTCTAGGGTGATATCACTGACCTTGCTGTGAACTTAAACAACACTCTAGTGGCTTCTGCTTCCAATGACTGTGTGATCCGTGTTGTAAGATGCTCTTTCTCTGTATTTCTTTTACTGTCTTGGTTAGCTATATATAATTACAAACTTTATGTATAACAGTGGCGTCTACCTGATGGATTACCAATTTCTGTATTGCGGGGTCATACTGGAGCGGTCACTGCAATTGCTTTTAGTCCTAGACAAGGCGCTTACTATCAGCTTCTATCGTAAGTGGTTGATCTTTTCTGGTCTTTATACAAACTTTTGTGACTGAGCCATATCATTGTTGCACATAGTATTTGTTTCATCACACTCATGCTTTAATAATTATATTTATGGGTTGGAACACATCAGGCATATTTTTCATGACAAGTTTCCTTGGTTTAAAATGCTAAAGCGTAGTGTTGAACGTGAATTTACATTTCAGAAACCATATCATGCAGACTCTCGTGTACTGGGGGGCCATTTGTTTCACTGTCGTACTTTTGCATACATTATGATGCCACAGGTTGCTATGTGCAAACATGTTTATGAAGGCTCCACTATGATTTGAATATATTATTGCTCCTTTTGAACCTTGTTCCATTGCACAGCATTTTGCCTTCCGTTTTCCTTTGCTTAAAAACCAGCCGGGGTGAGGTCGGGGTTCTAAGCATTTTCTTACTCATCAATCTGCACCTGCTTTTATATACTCCATCCGTCCCACTCATTTCTTTACGTTTTCCTTTTTTGTCCGTCCCATTCATTTCGTTATGTTCCCTTTTTTGTCCACTTTTTCTTTCTACTTTATAATGGGCCCCACCACTCAAACACATAATATAACACACTTCTTAAAACTGTGCAAAAAGCAAACGTAAATAACTCATCGACACTGAGGGAGTAGTTAGATACAAAATTATTTAATTTTTTAAATGGTTGCCGGACATAAAGTCTCCTGTTTCAATTGCAGGTCCTCTGATGATGGAACTTGTCGGATGTGGGATGCTAGATACTCCCAGCTTCATCCACGTATATATATACCAAAACCTCCTGATTCTGTTGCTGGTTTGTTTCCACTCCCATTCCTATTCATGTCATGATTACTTATTCTTTCTGTCTCATGTTATAGCACGTGAGTCATTTCATACGGAATGATTGTAATGCAGGGAGAAATAATGTTCCGGCACCCAGCACCGTTCAACAGAACCACCAAATTTTCTGTTGTGCATTCAATTCCAGTGGAACTATTTTTGTCACTGGTAGCTCGGACAACTTTGCAAGGGTAATATGAATATTTTTTAGATGCTAAAACTGCATGTAGCTTTGTCTTATGTGTCAAAATGGTTTGACCTCCTCTGTAAGGTCTCTCCTAATCCTCTGGTAATTTCAGGTATGGAATGCTTGTAAATCTAGCACGGATGATTCGGGGCAACCCAATCATGAGATAGATGTTTTAGCTGGTCACGAGAATGATGTAAATTACGTGCAGTTCAGGTATGAGATATACTTTCCAGTCATCTAGTGTTTGATTTACCGACTAGTCTTTAATTATATATTTCTCTGTGTTGGTTTATGCAGTGGCTGTGCGGTGGCCATGCGATCTTCTCCCCCTGATGCCTTAAAGGAAGATAAATTGCCGAAATTTAAAAATACATGGTTTGTCACTTGAGTTTTTGTTTTTACTGCATAACTGTTTTCAGTTGACTTGTTACATTTTGTATGTTTTTGTAGCCTACTACATCCTTTCCCCTCACTTGTTAAATACAAAGATTTTTTTGAATTGGTTTTCAGGTTTAATCAAGATAATATTGTCACTTGTTCCCGTGATGGAAGTGCAATCATCTGGGCACCACGATCACGGAGATCACATGTGAGTTTTGTTATTTCTCAGCACGCCTAATTCTGTGCTTGTTTAATTTTATTCTCATTTGATGTAATTCTTCTCTATCTGATTTAAAATTGTTTTTTTTTAAATCATAAATTTCTCTCTGTCAGGGAAAGACGGGGCGATGGATGAAATCGTATCATCTTAAAGTCCCACCACCTCCTATGCCGCCTCAACCCCCAAGAGGAGGTCCACGTCAGAGGATCCTTCCAACCCCTCGTGGTGTAAACATGATTGCGTGGAGCCTAGACAATCGTTTTGTCCTTGCAGCTATTATGGGTTTGTTTGTTAACCGTTCACTTTGCTAGAGTCCATAAATACTGGTATTGCCCTCATTGGACAATGTTAAAAAAAACATGATGCTGGGTAGCCCAGGCATACACGTTTTAGCTAATTTAGTTTAGGAACTAGAAGAACTCATTCTTAGGGGAGTCATTTTGACATTCTGGTTACTACTACATGATTAATTTGGATAGGTACTTCTTAATTCTTATGGGATCTTTTTTGTCGAATTTTCATTACTGTCATCAATGTGTTTCTTTATTTCTTCATTTGCAGATTGTAGAATCTGCGTATGGAATGCTGTTGATGGTAGTTTAGTTCATTCTTTGACCGGTCATACTGAATCTGTGAGTCCATAACCCTTTCTAAATCCATTAACTATTAGCGCTTATCAACCGTAACACATAAGTTGCTGTATACACCTTACAGTGATGTTTCTGTCATTCAGTAACAGTCTGCAACAATATGCTAATCCCCTGCTTATAATTTCCTGAATGGCTTCTTATTTCATCTTTTCTAGACTTATGTCTTGGATGTGCACCCTTTCAACCCCCGAATAGCAATGAGTGCTGGATATGATGGGAAAATAATTGTGTGGGATGTGAGTTCATTTTATTTTGATTGTTTCTTACTGCATTGAGAAGCTTCACTCTTTTTTTCTCGCCTTACTCACATCTTCACTTTTTTCACCTATACCTAAAGATATGGGAAGGTACACCGATTTGGACGTATCATGTTGGCCCATTCAAGTTGGTTGATGGGAAGTTTTCACCGTGAGTCAATCTTGTGGCCTTTTCTATTCAACTGAAATTTCTAGACAGGAAAATTTATCTTCTTTACGATGCGTAAATAAATTGTCATCATATTGTTCCAATATCACACTGGACATTCCATCAACGTCTAGCAATCTGAATCGTCAAGCGTTGACTCTGATTTTCTTTTTTGATAATGCAGTGAGGGGACATCCATTATTCTCTCTGATGACGTTGGCCAGTTATATATATTGAATACTGGTCAAGGTGATGCACAAAAAGAGGCTAAATATGATCAGGTATGCTTCTGATATATTAGGATGTTATGCTCATTTGAATTTGTTTAGTTACTGACATTATGTTCTCGTAACAGTTCTTCTTAGGTGATTATCGACCTCTTATCCAGGATACACATGGAAATGTCCTTGACCAGGTTTGTTCTTTTGTTAGGCTGTTGATGTACCATTTTCTTTTAAGTGTTAACTACACCCAGACATTAATATTCATTGAAATGCTAACCTCGATTTAAACTGCATATGAGGTGTTCTGTACCTAATCATGAATGTCTTGGTTATGACACAAAAAATATTCAAAGGTCCACTAGATTGTTTCTGGCAAAAATGATGCTGAGAGATATTTGGTATTTATATAGGAAACACAACTTGCTCCTTATCGGAGGAACATGCAAGATCTCCTCTGTGATTCAGGTACATTTACCTAGGCTTCATGCTGAATATTTCTAGTTTCTTCATATACTTTTGTCGTTTCTCCAGTCATTCTTTGCTTTGGCAATATGTAGGAATGATTCCATACCCTGAGCCTTACCAAAGTATGTATCAGCAGAGGCGTCTAGGAGCTCTTGGCATTGAGTGGCGCCCATCATCTGTGAGATTTGCCATTGGGGTGGATTTCAGTCTCGACCCAGATTATCACATGCTTCCTCTTGTAGATTTGGATACATTGATTGATCCACTTCCCGAGATTGTTGATGCAATGGATTGGGCACCGCAAATTGAAATACACAGTGACGATAATGATTCAGAGTATCACATAAATGAGGATTACTCTTCTGGCGGTGAGCGAGCAAGTATGAGTATGGATGCTGTGGATGCAGAGTCCTGTTCAGAGGACAGTGACGTTGAGGGCCGCCGTAGATCCAAGAGAAAGAAGCTGAGGGCAGAGGTGATCTTTCATTATTTGCAACCTCTTCCCATATGCTTATAGATTTTGTTTTTTTCATGGCTTCAAAACTATGCCACTATCCATTTCATTTAGCATTGCATTTCTTTCCATGGTCTAGGGTGAATTCATGACATCTTCCGGAAGACGTGTGAAGAAGAAGATTTTGGGCGAGGGTGAGGACAATTCAATCCGGGGTGGCCGTACCAGAAAATTGAAAAATAGCCATAAATCCTCAAGGAAGAAGTCCTCATCAAAGTCAAGGCCTCAGAGGGCTGCTGCCAGGAATGCACTTCATTTGTTCTCTCGAATCACTGGGACATCCAAAAATGGAGACATAAGTGGTTCGGGCAGTGAGACATCTGAAACTGGATCGTTGCAGCAAGATTCAAGCTCTGCAAGTGATGAATCAGATGCATCTCTGCAGTATGAAAGGCCTGAATCTTTGAAGGGGAAAGAAATATCCTTGGAAGGAGATAAGCCTCATGTCTATCCTGAATCACAGTCAAATGCTGTGAACAAGAGGAGATTAATTCTGAGATTGCCAAGGCGTGATACAAGTAAACACATTGCGGAACGAAGTAATATGTTGAAATTCAAGGAGAACCAATTTGAAGTGGCAGGCTCATCATCTAGAGTTCCTCAGGAAGTTGATGGAAGAAATTTAAATAATTCAGATGTTGAAGAATTGGGTGTTTCTGCCACTGATGATAGAGGAGAAACAAGCAGGGTTGGGAAGCCTGCTATTGACCTTCTCGGACAGAGCAAAGATGGTCGTGTTCAGTGGGGAGGGTTCAAAACCCGCACCCCTAAGAGGTTGAAGGTGGGAGAACCGGTCCCTGCTGGTTTACATGCTGAAGCTAGTTATGTTCCTGATGTTAAAGCAGAAAACACCGCCGCGTTTGCAAGTTCAGCAATGAACCATGATTTTAATACCCCAAGATCAGGACCTCAATGTCATGATGGTGGTTTAGAAGAAAATGTCAATATTAGTCATAATACAGGTGAATCCACTGTGCCTGCAGGTCTGGAGATAAATGGAAATGTTGAGAAATGCTTGGGGGTGGAGGAGAGTAATCAGGATGGATTATTAAGTAGATCTCATGAGGTTTTGAATGGTACACCCGTATTGCCTGTCTCCTTTGTAAATGGAACAGAGAAACATATTGAACTGAAGGAAAATGGAAGCAGAACCCCGAAAAAGTTGCTGATACGATGCAATACTGTTTCTAGGAACCGTGATACCTCTGGTGAAACAACTATTGAATCCCCAACAGGTGATGCAGTAAAATCTCATGTTGAATATGATGTGAACATAAGTCTACCACCTCCTGTTTGTGATGATATTAGAAACCAATATTCAGACCACAAAGAGCGATGTGGAGTTATGGACTTGGAGGGTCAGGTTAATGGGCCTTCGTCAAGCTCTGCTTTAGAAGAAACATTTAGATCGGATTCAAATAACAGGATGTTTGCAGCTGTTTATAGAAGGTCAAAGTCTTTGAAAGGTAGAAGTAATGCTGAAGGTGGACGTGTAAACATGGAAGCAAGCACCTCCAATGCTGGGAAACATAATCTTGATGTAGCAATTGAGGCTGCACCGGAAGGCGCTCGTCGGGCGAGATCTATTCGATTGAGATCAAACACACATGGGGACCCAATTGTTTCATGCAGCGACTTGAAGTTCAAGGAAACCCATGATCATTCGGAGAATTCTTCACTTGATGTTGAGAAGACATCTCAGGCTGAAGTGAACTCTAGTGAAGAATGGAGATCAGGATCGAGAAATCCTGTTCGAGCTAGATCCACTAGAAAAAAGAGAGGCAGTAATTATGTACGAGAGACTAGCCCCCCAGATCAGAGGAAATATAATAGCACAGGAAAAAGTTCATGGTTGCTGTTGACTGCACATGAGGAGGAAGGCTCGCGATACATACCCCAGAAAAGTGATGAAGTTGTCTACTTGAAACAGGTGAATGGACGGCTTTCTTATTCATTAATACCTCACTTTTTTATCTTTTGGGACAACTATCATTCTCTCCAACAAAACCCATCCTTTTGGCCCTCAGTAATATCAAAAACATGTTTACTTTAATGCCTCTAAGAACCTCATTGTGAGTTTGTCATGCGATATCAAACTTACAGTTGGGTGATGGGTGCGTGTGGGTCTAATGTAGTAGCAAATTGTAAGGGACTTCAAGCCTAACTGGAAACTGAGATTTTTACATACTGTGGCTGTTGGGATATTTGACTATTTCAAACCATAAGTGGTTTCTCTGAAACTTTAAGCAATGTAAGTGAAAATTTTGAGGGACTAAATGTGATTGCTAACTGTAAGTTTCTCATTTGTTAAAAAAACTATATCGGATGAATTTTGTGAAGTCATTTAAAACCCTAGGGGGCGTGTATGACCTTGAGTTTTGCAACATGGTCTTTTATCATTACTTCATTGTCGTTCGTTGTCTAAATTTCTGTGTTCTTGTTCCAGGGCCATCAGGAGTACCTTCGTCACTTTAACTTAAGAATTCGAGGTCCTTGGGACGTGATTAAAAGAAATATCAGAGCTGTGGAGTTCTGTAGGGTTGAGGATCTCGAGTATTCAACACATCCTGGGTCTGGAGATAGCTGCTGTAAATTGACACTCAAGTTTATAGATTCTTCTTCTGATGCACTGGGTAAGTCATTCAGCTTGACTTTACCAGAGGTGTCTGGTTTTCCAGATTTTCTTGTTGAGAAAAGTAGGTACGACGCCTCTTTAGCCAGAAATTGGACTTCCCGGGATAAGTGTCAGGTCTGGTGGAAAAACGATGGTGATGAGAATGGTAGTTGGTGGGAAGGTCGAATCTTAAGTGTGAAGGCTAAGTCTCCTGAGTTTCCAGACAGTCCATGGGAAAGATATGCTGTCAAGTACAAAAGTGATCCCACAGAAACACATCATCACAGTCCTTGGGAACTTTATGATACGGATACTGATACACATTGGGAGCAACCCCATATTGATGATGATATTAGAGAGAAGCTTCTTCAGTCGTTTGCTAAACTGGAACAGTCTGGACTCAAAAGCAAGGTAGAGAGTTCTTGCCAAGTGAAAGATTCCTATTGAGTTGGAAATCAGTTCTAACTGTTGCTTCTTTTGCAGGATTATTATGGAGTTGACAAACTTAGACAAGCTTCTCAGAAGACAAACTTCATAAATAGGTATCTTTTGGCAACATAACGTCCTGTTGTTTATCTTTTACTGTCATCCTGGTTTTTACTGTCAAACAACCGTCACTTCCAAGTGATATTTTACACTAAATACCCCCATCAGTGTCCAGTCCAATTAATGGACAAAACCAACTCCTTGCATGATTGTGAGCGTTTGACTGCAATGCTATATTCGAAGTACCTAGATTTGTCGAGAATAGGTTTTGCTTGATTGTAAACACCAAACGTGCCACCTGGTTTTGATTTAGTGAAGAAGTGAGATACTGCGAGTGAAGTGAGGTTTGGTTTGGTACGCGTCTTTGCTAGCAAAGTGGACTTGATTGGACTATTCTTTTGGTGAACCCAGGTTTTTTTTTTACAGTATGAATGTGGTGGAGCATGATATAATTTGACTTTGCTTCTTTTCCCTTTGTCTATTTATATGTTTTCTGTTAAGCAATCTTGAATCCGGAAATCAGGAGTTATAAGGTGGGTGAATATCTTGAATTGAGCAAAATGATTGCAAGAGTCTAACTATGAACAATTTCTTTTCTTAGGTTCCCAGTTCCGTTGTCTGTGGATGTTATTCATTCCCGGTTACAGAACAATTACTACAGAAGCCTGGACGCATTACATCATGATGTTCAAGTTTTGGTGTTGAATGCTGAAACGCACTTTGGAAGAAATGCAGAGGCGTCCAGCAGAATGAAACGCTTATCTGAGTGGTTCAGAAAAACGCTGCCAGCCTAGTTTCACTGCAATGATTTTGTAGACAAACTGCATTTTAGTCTTCACTTTTCACCAGTCAGTCAGTCAGTCCCTTTAATCTTTGTATGTAATACCTGCCCGGCCCTTTTCTTGTCGATTCTCATGTTCATCAAGATTTGTCATTTGAGTTCTAGGCTTAGAAAAGATTACCAACAGCTGTGGAGAATCCCAGCAGAGATCTATCTTCTCATGTATAGTTTTAGCCCAAAAGGAACCATGTCAAATTATTCTCAAAGGAAATTGCAGACAACTTTTTTTTTTTGAGGAATTACAGACAATTTAGACACAGCTAATGTTTAAAAGTTTTTTTATTCTTTACTAGTAAAGAAAATTGAACATTAGTACTGTTATGTATTAATAATCTTTCATTCCACAAAGTATTCCAAATAACCCCGCATTTAAATGTCATTTTAGGGGGTAACATAATATATTAAGTCCCCTCAAAATAACGATTATTGTTAAGTTCAATTTAATTTTTGGAGCCCAGTGTCTCTTGTTTTTCCTAACTTCTCCCCTCTTTCTTCTCCATTGGAGCCTTAATCAATTATTGAATTAATTTTGCTGCTTCTTCTTCTTCTCTACTAATCTATACTTTAAATGACGCCTCAATTAATATTTTCTTTCAAATTGTGTTGTTTATTTTTTGCGTTAGATTATCACCATTATTGGTGAACTTTGGAAGGTCACCGCAACTCCGTTTTTCCACCATTTTATGTAATTCCAAAGCCAATGAGTTTATATAGACGCCTCCTATCACTCTCAAGCTTTCTTGCATCGATTCGTGTCCTATTATTGGATATGCCATTGATGAGTTCGAGGTCTTTGACAACACCATACGACTTCGTTCTTCCACCGATTTCAACGATTTCACCTTTGTTGAACACATCTTGGTATCCTCTTCCTGTCGGTTACCTTCAATGGACGATTTGGTTATATCATTACAAAATCCAAAATTTGTGGATGCGAAACTAGTTGTGAAAGTAACTTTAATTTTAAAACTAATTGTGAAATTAACTGTAATTTTAAAACTAAATATTCATACCATACTAAAATGAGATAGTTATCGTACTCCAGTTGTACTCTATTCGTACTATGAATGAGCTGCACATTTATCCATAATTTATCATTCTAGTGAGACATCGTCAGATTTTGAACATGTGTCATTAATTTCATTAACTCCATATTAGATACTAGATAGCATGAATACGTGTGTGGGCCAAAGTATTTGCAAGAAAAACATTTTCAATACGAAAACGCGTAAGTACGAAACGGATACGTATTCTATTGCCTACTGTACTTGTTATTTACCTTGGGCATGTACTAAGTTTGAATGGCCGGCCCATTTTTCACAACTGATTCATGCTCACATTTACGTAACAAACTTATTTTTTATATCAATAAATTTGTTATGTAAACGCGAGCTTATAAGCTAACGCTACACAGAACCATAAATAAATTTGATATGGGTAGGTCATGTTCTAAAATATATGATATGGCACTTTTTGGCAATATAAAGGTCCATTTCCAAATGCATACTTGTGTGTTCAATTCCCTGCAACCTGCAAATTGTAATTGATGC
>JAQRGC011542395.1:0-10177 GCA_028659135.1 Plantago lanceolata | reverse complement strand
AGTCTTCTTATTCTTCACAACTCCGGTACCGGAGAAGAATCTCTAGTCGACTGGAGCTAAAAGCTCCAGATCGGAGCTTTAAAAGCCCTGATCTAAAAGCTCCGACCAGGAGCTTAAAAGCTCCAGTCGGAGCATCACCGGTGCCGGAATTTTTCCGGCACCGGAGTAGTATAGAAGAAGAGTGGTGAAAAAAAATAAAAAAGATAAAAGTAAAAATAGTAAAAAGAAAAGGTAAAAAGAGTAAAAGAAAAAAATTAAAATAGAAAAAGAAAATGTTGATAAAAATAAGTCCATGTTTGTTTGTAAGTATTTGGACAAGGCCATATTATTTGGTCAAACTAAATTTTGAGCCCTAGACCTAAACGTAATTGTTTGGTAAGACTGGATCCAGATGAAAAGTGGGTATTTAGCACGGGAGGTAGATGTAATAAGCCCTAAAATATTTAAGCTAAAATAAAATGGTGTTGAGTTTCACTTAGGTGACTCTTGCTTATTAAGGACTCAATTCAGTTCGAGTAAGAGTTTTCAAATTAAATTAAACTTATTTAAAGTATATATAAAGTTATGTTTAATTCACCTTACCTTCAATTTTTGTTGAGACTCATTCAGTTCAGATTTACTTAATTTAAATTTATACTTCAATTCAGGCTCTGTTCAATTCACCTTAATTTCAGTTCAGTTTAGTTCAGTTCAGTTCATGTTTACTTAGTTCAAATTTATATTTTAATTCAGTTCTGTTCCATTTAGTTCAGGTAAAAAATACTCTCAGACGTATTGAACGGAGTCCCAGTTCAATTAAGTTCAGTTCGATTCCATTCGGTCCAGTTAAAAAACTCTCAGTCGTATTGAACGGAACCTCAGTTCAGTTCATGTTCATAAACTCTCACTCTAAGGCTCTGTTTAATTCACCTTAATTTCATTTCAGTTAAATTCAGTTCAGTTAAGTTCACGTTTGCTTAATTTAAATTAGGCTCCGGATTGCTTAATTCAAATTAGGCTCTATTCAATTCGATTGAGAGTTTCTAAACTTAACTTAAGCTCTGTTCAATACGACTGAGAGTTTTTGAATTGAATTGAACTGAACGGAACTGAACTTATCTGAACTGAACTGAACTGAAGTGAAGTACAAATTTGAACTAAGCAAACCTGAACTGAACTTAACTGAAATGAACTTAAATGAATGGAACTGAACTGAACTGAACTGAAGACAATTGAAATTAAGGTGAATTGAACAGAACCTTAACTGAACTAAATGAACCTAAATTGAACTTAACTGAACTCAACTAAATTGAAGTATAAATTTAAATTAAACAAACTTAAACTGAACTTAATTTAATTCAAGGTGAACTTTTTGAGTAAAGTAAAAAAAATTTGACATGTCAAAAAAAAAACATTTAATGTGAACTAAATAGACCCTAAGTATTACGTCCTCCATCTCCTTTGAAGTTCTTTTAGTAAAATAATAAAAAAAAATATTGTGTAAACAAAAAATTAAAGTGAATTAAGGCTATGTTCAGTTCACCTTAATTTCATTTAAATTAAGTTCAGTTCAGTTCAGTTCAGTTCAGGTTCATTCAGTTCAGTTCAGGTCCGTTCAGTTCAGTTCAGTTAAGTTAAGTTCAGTTCATATTTGCTTAGTTCAAATTTGTACTTTAATTCAGTTAAGTTCAGTTCAGTTAAGTTCAGTTCAGGTTCATTCAGTTCAGTTAAGTTCAGTTCAGGTTCATTCAGTTCAATTCAGTTCAGTTCAGTTAAGTTCAGTTCAGAAACTCTCAGTCGAATTGAACGGAGCCTAAATAGACCCTAATTATTACGTCCTCCATCTCTTTTGAAGCTTTTAGTTTGGTAATTGTAACTTTTTTAAGACTCCGTTTAACTTCGTATTAATCTTAATTCTGACCGGAAACATAATTTACGATAGTATATAACTTCGTAAATTATTTTTCGATATGATTAATACGAAGTTAAATGGAAATTTTAAAACGTAAACATTTACCACATAGGAAGCTCGTAAATAGATGGGAAAGTTATGTACTAGTATATGCAAAGAAATCGATTATATATGGAATGATATTTCTTTTGAATTCCAAATTACTTCATACAGTACTGTAACATATACGTTTCATCATCCGCATGGGCGACAGTTTCGTTCCGTTTGGGTGATATTCATAATAATTATTGAATGACACAAGGAATCTTGAACTTGAACACTTCAATTTTGGTTTTTGTTACTACTAGGCAGCCTAGGAATAGTATTGTAGTGTAGTTGTATATTGAGCAAAAGAGGTGTAGTAGTATACTTGTATTGTATATGAATCTGGACTCATTCATTAATCAAGTTCCTCTCTATCCACATATAGTCCTGTAATGATGACGATGTGATGTGTTAAGGACTCATCATTCATTATTGTTATCACTTATCAGTATTATATAAAGAACCAAGACAAGATTTGCTCTCTCTCCAACTATCTCTCTCTCAATTCGATCCTTATTATTCACAAGCACGAGAGAATATACTAGAATAAATTATTATTATTTCTAGCTTTCTTTCTTTCATTCGATCCTACTATTTGATTTGATTGATTGATTCCCCAGTTGAAGTCAGTCAACAATGATGCATCGTTTCCTCCAATCTTCTCTCAGAAACGTCGCCACTCAGGTCTTTCTTTTCTCCGATTCACTTTTGTGTGTTCCTTCCAATTTATTGGGATGTTGTTGTTCTTGGTCAAAAAGATATGATTTTTATAAAAAGTTATTTCTGGGATTCGATTCTTGCAATATGGGAGCTGGTGGAAAGGGGATGGGGATTTTTTTTATGTGTGTCATACTTTGAATTTTCGTGAAAATATGATAGTAGTGTAACTGGATAAAAGGCACCCTTTGTCGAAAGACTTCACCTTGTGCAATACAAGCTATGAATTCAGTGATTTTACATTCATCTTGGATGCTTTCTAATGTTAATATGTTATGTTATCTGTAATGGCATATGGGAAAAACTACAATGTTGATGATGGATGGATTGAGTGTTTGTTCTAGGCTGAGTATGTTCGTAGATTGATGCTTTAATGTGTCGTATAATATGATAGTGCAACTCAATATATATAAGTACATGTGTACCTATCCTATGTCGAAAAACTTCACCTTGTGGCTTGTGCAATAGAAGCTATGAATTCAATATTTGCTTTCATCTTGGATGCTGTGTGTCATTGGCACCTTCACTGCTTGTTAATTCTGGTTTAGTGTCTGTTATGTTTTCTTTAGCTCTCTTAGCCTGTCTTCGATGCAGCTGGTTTATCATACGAGTTTTGTATTTGGAATGTCAAAGATTTATTGTGATTACATTATATTGTCTCATGCTACTTTTCTTGTTTCAAATTTCTAATCTGATTCAACTTAATTTCACAGGCTGGTCAGTGTGTAAAACAGAAACATGCAGCTAAAGCATCTCTACTTCAGAACTACTATGCTACAGATGCATCCTTGGCAAAAGATCCATCCACAGAAAAGTATGCACATCTTCTTTTCTTCTCTTCTGCAATGCCACTGTGCTTATGTAGCATGTGCCTTTCTTTTCGTGTCATGAGCATAAGACTTTGTATTGTAGAGTATTCGATATGATATTTGATCAATCAAAACACGATAAGTACATTCCGCAAACATGTTTCCATCCTGTCAGACCTGAGTTCATTAGCTCTTTTTGCTCATTATGATTGACTGGTTGTTCACATTCTTATAGCTTCAAGGGACATGACATGTTGGCACCCTTCACTGCTGGATGGCATACTTCAGATCTGCACCCTCTAGTAATTGAAAAATCAGAGGTATGAAACTTGTTATCTAGTATGTTCTAAGTTTTCCTTTAATTGAAACACTAGGTAAGCTCTAATAAATAATCTTGTTTGTTTCAGGGCTCTTATGTGTACGATACCAACGGGAAAAAGTACCTTGATTCGCTTGCTGGATTATGGTGCACAGCTCTAGGTATGGACAATCCTCCAATATAATACGGAACTTATAATCTAAACTCTGCCAACTAAATTCGTAGATATCGGATACATGAAGAAAAGAATCCCGTCACTAAAGATATCACACTCTTTTGAAACTCGTAGGTGGGAATGAACCACGTCTTGTTGAAGCAGCATTAAAGCAACTGAACACTTTGCCCTTCTATCACTCCTTCTGGAACAGAACAACAAAGCCTTCCTTGGTACAATAATGTCAATTTTACTTGGTTATGTTCTATCTGGAAATCCGGGGAGTTTCTCATCTTACTTAATTTATGCATGTAGGATCTTGCTAAGGAACTTTTGGAGATGTTCACAGCAAATAAAATGGCTAAGGCTTTCTTCACCAATAGTGGATCAGAAGCCAATGATACACAGGTTAGACTGTACTAATCAATATTATTCCTTTCAGTTGCTTTCCGTGGATCGAGCTGTAATTCTGGATTTCCAAATTCTGATTATTGAATGCCATGTCAGACTTTTTGAAGAGCACATTTGTAAATCTAACAGGTTGCCTTTGTCCTTTTTGCAGGTGAAGTTGGTTTGGTACTACAACAATGCTCTTGGAAGGCCTAACAAGAAGAAGTTTATTGCTCGAGCAAAATCGTAATATTTCTTTTTCTATTTTCGATCATTTGGTCTTTCTTTGAAAGTTCCTCTCTTAATACCGTCTCTTTGTTTTGGAAGGTACCATGGTTCAACACTTATTTCAGCCAGTCTTTCAGGGTATGCATACCATCTTTCATAGTGACACAAATTGTTTATAAAATTATGCAACTCCTTCACTTTATATTACCTGGTATACTAGTTTCGTAGTGACAAGAATTATTAATAAGACCATGCATCTCTTTGGTACAGTCTCCCAGCGCTACACCAGAACTTTGATCTTCCTGCTCCATTCGTCTACCATACTGACTGCCCACACTATTGGCGCTATCATCTACCAGGTTGTCAGTTTGTCCATTGGATGATTTCGTACTTGTATGATCATCTGAAACTTCTAACATATATAAAACTTCTCAGGTGAAAGTGAGGAAGATTTCTCCACCCGGTTGGCTACTAACTTGGAAAATCTTATTCTCAAAGAAGGCCCTGATACGGTAACTTACATTTGTTCTAACTCATTTGTTTTCTTATCTTGCAACGCTTTCTACCTCATTACGGTAGAGGTTTCTACCTTACAAATGATGAATGTTTTCAGATTGCTGCTTTTATTGCGGAACCAGTTATGGGAGCAGGTGGTGTGATTCCTCCACCAGCAACTTATTTTGAGAAGGTTTGTTTTTTCTTTACACAATGCTGTATCCGTGATTCGCATATGATCTAGGTATTATCAGATTGGATGAAATAAAGGCAGCCTCATTGTCTCTGATTCTGTTATAATCTACCTGCAGATTCAGAAGGTTGTAAAAAAGTATGATATTCTTTTCATAGCTGATGAGGTAATATGCGCCTTTGGGAGGCTTGGAACATGGTTCGGTTGTGACAAGTACGGTATCAAACCAGATCTTGTCTCCTTAGCAAAGGTAAACATCATAAAATTCTATCAAAATCATTTCTCACTTTTGCATGTTTACTTAATATCAGTTTTTTTACTCACGTGCAGGCCCTGTCATCTGCTTATATGCCGATTGGAGCTATCCTCATAAGCCCTGAAGTGAACGATGTCATATATTCTCAGAGCAACAAGCTTGGTTGGTGTTGAAATTTTCATTCAGAGTGCTGTAACATTTTTCATAACAAATCTAGTTAACGAGAATTTTGTTTTTTTCGCCTTGTGAAGGTTCTTTCTCCCATGGATTCACTTATTCTGGGCACCCGGTATCATGCGCTGTTGCACTGGAAGCACTCAAGATCTATAAGTATGTCATCCAAAACTTTACTGTGCTAAACTTAATTACCCGGAACTTAGTAACCTTGTGTGTATGCTTATTTCTGTGGCAACAACAGTATTATAAGGTTTGTTTTATCTGCAGGGAGAGAAATATTCTCGACAAAGTTAACAGTATAGCCCCTAGGTTTCAAGAAGGTCTGAAAGCATTTTCTGATAGTCCCATCGTCGGAGAGGTACAGTAGAAACTGTTTATCTGCATCCATTTGAAATGTCCTCAGATTATTTTGTATCATGTAGCTTGCTTTCTCTGCAGATACGAGGAACTGGTTTGATTCTTGGGACAGAATTTGCGGATAACAAGTCACCAAATGATCCTTTTCCTCCTGAATGGGGTACGTAAATGTCTTCATTGTGGTCTAAGCTACAAAAGCTACCTAGTAGAAGTCTGCTCTTGTATCTCTAACGAACCGGTTGTTTATTTGAATACTCAGGAGTTGGTGCTTATTTTGGAGCACAATGTGAGAAGAATGGAATGTTAGTTCGTGTTTCGGGTGATAATATCATGATGTCTCCACCGTTTATCATGACTTCACAAGAAGTTGAAGATGTAAGTTTGCTTTTCACAAACAACTCAAGTCCTTAATTTATGCATAAACTTGTTCTACTGAACTTCTTTTCTGTTTGAGACATGTCCTTAAGATCAGACTACTAGGTTTCTTGATCTCAGAAATAGTACTATAGCATGTCTGTTTGCAGTCTTGTTATGTTCGTTTGGTTTTAAAACTTATGCTACTGATTTATGGAAATCCAGTTTCTGTCGAATTGTTAGGTCACCTTACCTGATTTTGTAAATTGCATACTGAAAAAAATTTGGTCTTTACTCTTTCAGCTGATAAAGATCTATGGCAACGCTCTGAAGGCTACCGAAGAAAGGGTGGCAGAACTCAAGTCCCAGAAGAAGTAAATATGCGGAACCAAATCCGCATTAGGAAAGATTATGATGAAAAAGAAACTCTCATGCTTCCATGCCTCTCATCTGGCTTGCTCTTGCAACAACCGCAAATGCTAGTTTCCTACCCGCCCTCACCTCGGTTACCTTTGTAATTAACTCGAATAAAGGAACAAAGTTATAGTTATTTTCTACATCAATTGTTATAGAACCTCCTGTTTTATTAATCTTTTTCTCTGCTTTATAAAGTTTTGTGGCTGTGTTCATCTGAGCTTTAGAGTTGAATCATTAAGTCGTATTTCGGTTTAAACTGTTTGATTCGTCTCTAATACCATTTGTGACGAATTCCTCATCTTCACATGGTTTGCGTGAGAATGTTCAAGACTACTACAGATCCACCGCGTCAAGAACAGAATCGCAAAGTACATTTCACTTTCAGAACACAGCATCTGACTATGCAGTTTAACAAAAACATCATAATTCAAGAACAGAGTTTGCAAATTATAATCCAGAATCAAGTTACAAAGCAAGATATCTTGAAGCACATTGCATATTATCAGTATTTGTCTTGTTTTTCGGCTTTTCTTCTAGCTCTCCTCTTCCTGGAGCTCAAGTTAGACTTGTAGCCTTCATTCTCTGAATCTTCCCTCTCTTCCAAATCCCTGAATGATCTCTGAACATGCAACACATGTCAGTTTTAGAAGAGTTCGAATCTTGCGAATGTAAAAAAGAACAACGGATGAGACACCTCCGGCCTAACAATACACGAACCGGAGATACCGAAAGGATAAAGAGTTGTTAGTGAAACTACCTCTCTGATTTCAGCAAAACTGACAACATAGAAAGTAAGTGCAGCAGCTGCAACAATTCCCACCACAGGCAGTCCTATCTGCTGCAATCCATCCATTCTTTTCTTTGCTTTTCTGTTCTATTTGTTTGTTTCTTCTTTTTCCTTTTGTGTATGTAGTATTTTGATACTTGTGTTGTGTGACTACTTTGTGGCTTGTCTTGAGGATAAAGTGTCTATGCACTAGCAACTCTTGTGGTCACGTTTTTGTTTGCCTGGCCTATTAAGTCGCATTATGCCAAAAAGTTCAACTAATATGGGCTTTGCAATTCGATACTCCGCCATTTATTTCATGAAAATAAATACCCTCACGGATCAAATGCCACATTTGATATAATGACATGACGTATGACATTTGATCTGGAGGGAGGTGCTTGGTTATATACTTACTATATGTTATTCTTATCCGATCCTTTCTCTTAAGTTATGCGGGAGGTGCAGAGTTTGAACTCTAACATCAATTTCTCCGCTTAGAAATGTGATTTGTCCAACGGTCTTATCCCGGAAAACAGATGCTGCTAAAGCATAAATACAATGAACAATTTGATGCCCCTTATATTTCTTACTATATCACATTGCAAATAGATGGTACAGGTTATTTCTTGATTAAAGAATAAAACTATACTATATCTCATATATTGAACTATTGAACAAATACAATGCAGTATCAAAAAAACTACTCTTAGGCCTTAGCAGCAGATGATCTTGATCTTAACAACACATTCACCTTCCAATGTAGTCCATTCCTTGATCTTGATCTCAACAACATACTCAGATTCCTTTTTCTCAAGTCATGTGGATAAATCCCATTCGAACCCGGTCTATGAAATGCACGTAGACCTGGTATATGCAAGAATTTCCCAGTAATCAATCACACGGCTCCCAAGCAGAAGCCGTCAACAACGCCAAATCCTTCCACCCGAGCTTCAAGCAACCATTCTCCTCCACCAAAGTATAACCCTGCCACGGGAACATCCCAAGCAACAAACTCGCCTGTGCAGCTGGATTCCCCGCAAGTGAAACTGGCCTAAACCCAACTCTCATCAACTCATCCCCCCACCTTTCCACTTTCACCTCCCCTGTCCTCTTTGGCCCTCCCACCGCCACAATGTTCCTTATCTCACACCCGAAAAGCTGCTGCTCAACTGTATGCCTCTCCACACTATCCGCCCCTAAACCATCCCCCAACGCATCAAACAACGCTGAATAGTAATGCAATGCCTCCACAAACCGCCCTAAGAAACTCCCTCCATGGCTCAAGTCCTGTTCCACTATTGTAATCAGTTTCGGCCTTAGCATTGTTAACAACCTCAACGCTCCTAAGTCACTCCCAGTGATATCATACAAGCAATGATGCATCCAATGCACGACAACGGTCTCTCCCACATTCACTCCCAACTGTTCCACATCCTTCAGGCTACCAATTTTGCCCTCCATGGGATGGAACTGGAAGGGGATGTTAAGTGCAGAAGCAAATTCAGCCAGTCGCTGACCTGCATCGTTTAAAATCTGAGTGAAACTGACCAGTATATATCAAAACACCACATTGTTTTCTTTCTTTCAAATGTTCAAGTATCATTAGACTAAAAACAACTGTTACATAGAAGTCCTGAAATAGTGATTACAGTGAAATAGTGAAATGTATTAAGGGCTACACTACAGAATCCAAATTGTATATCCACAAATCTGAGACCTTTTCTCATAAGAGTACTTTATGATGACAAACACCTCACCTGTTCATTAAAAGAGTATCTTTAACCTTTTTAAAAGGTGGAGTTCTTCTCATTTACCATAAGATTCTTACTTTTATCTCAACTTTACAAAAGGTAAAATTCATACTGATAACCCTGTTTTTGCTAATCATTAGTTGAACCAATATTATCACAGGCTCAGAGCTGCCACATTCCCCAAATACATGTAAAGTCTAATGTTTAATAAAACTGGGTTTACTCTAATCTTCAAGAAACTCAAAAAGATCCCAGTTTTACTTCTCAATCTCAAAGATTTCCAAGTAGGTTCCATTTTTACTTCCCAATTATCAAGAATCCAAATTAACATAGGCGCATTTGGGACTCTCATGGCTTTGGATTAAAACTAAAATAGACCCAAACACTATTTCGAATTAGGAGGCACTTCAAATCACATTTCGAACTTCTTATTTAAATCAGTTTCGACTACTGTATTTTACTCAAATCTTCAAGAAACCAAAAAGATTCCATTTTACTACTCAATCATCAAGAAATCCAAAAAGATTCTACAGTATACTTTTCACCACTTCTCAATTATCAAGAAATCCAAAAAGTTTCCATCTTTTTATCTCCATTATCAAGAAACCCAAAAAGGTTCCATTTTTAATCCTAAAAAAGGTTCAACTTTTACTTCCCAATCATCAAGAACTCAAACATTCTCTGAAACCCAGATTTTATTCAAGAATCCAAGCATGTAAACTTGCTTATTCTAATGTTCTTGCAAACCTGGGTTTTCCTCTAATCTTCAAGAATCCAAAAAAGATTCCATTTTTACTTGCCAATCATCAAGAACTC
>JAQRGC011542335.1:0-10223 GCA_028659135.1 Plantago lanceolata | reverse complement strand
TTAAACTATATCCCTCTGTCCCAAATAAAACTTCCCATTTTGCAATTTTGGGCATTCCACTAGAAACTTTTCATACCTAAAGTAGTAATATTACTATTCTTTATTAATTACATATCACACTTTCCTCATTCTCTCTCTCATACTTTAAACCCACATAAACAACTTCTCTTATTCTTTAAACCCCCATAGTTTACATGGAAACCTCTTCCTTTGTTCTTTTTCATTTCTAATGGTTAATTCAGAAATTCTAATACTAAAGAAGAGATATGCCAGCTGTGTATACTAAAAATAAATAAAAAAGGAACATCGTTGTAGCATATAGACAACAACGATGAGACATATAATTAGGAGAAAGAAGCAACCAGATCTCGTGCTGTCTGGAACAATTCTCTGATGTTGGACGCACTCTGACCAACCCAAAGACCAGCTTCCAGCTGTTCGGCTTTAACTTCAACAACTGGGACCTTTGCTTCTGCTGCTATAGCCAGTGCAAGAGATGTTTTCCCTGTTCCCCTCTCACCCACAATGAGAACACCCTGTCATGCATGAGTCAAGTCAGAGGAAAAACATATGTTGTCATGTTGTGCACAGGCGTGCATCCTCATTGGAGCATATTTTATAACAGAACGAATAGACATTATGATATCAATTTTATCAAACTTTCCTCACAGTTATAAGAGTAACAAGGTTCTTAATTAAAGTATCAGTGCAAAACCATACTCCCTCCATTTTTTTTATAAGACTTTTTAGGCTTTTAGTCTTATTTTTTTATAAGAAGTTTTAGGAATTCAATGTGTAATGATTGTCTCTTTTTTACAAACTCATTCAAAGTTTTAAATAAATTAATCTTACTTTACATTAACTATTCATTTTTTATGTTAATGATAATGAAAAAGGTGGAATCTTTTCACATTTAACTAGGTACAAATGATGAGTATAGAAAAAAAACATAGATTTCCACATTTCCTTAATTCTTATGCATTAAGCTAAGAAGTCTTATAAAAAAATGGAGGGAGTAGTTGTCAAGAGCACAAAGAAACTCTGGGCACAGAGGTGTTTGGGAACTAGGAAGCTAGGTGCATTCATCCAAGTCAGGTGTGATGCTGTGCATCTTTTATAACATCCCAATTTGTAATTAATAAAAATCACTTCACAGCTTTTAATATATTCAACACGGAAACAAATGCACGGTGAGGGTGGGGGAGACTATGCACACTGCAAAGTTACACTATAAAGTAAAAATACTGTAATATGAGACCAGAACACAAGTTTCAGATTCATGAGATCAAGCCATCCTTACCCTTTAACAACACAAGTGGAAACAGCTTAGTGAAGACAGTTTTACAAAAATATCCAATTTACGGAATAGAAACAGAAAAAGCTGAGGAAATGCCAAAGGTATAAAAATGCCACTATCATCTGAGCCTCCCAAGGAATTTGTAACAAAGAAAGATTCATGGTGGCTGAGGCAAGGCAACATGTATGATAAATTGTTTCCTTGAATGACTGAGTAGCCAATATACACAAATCTTAGAAAATAACCACACACGCACACACATAAATAAAAAATAAAAATAAAAAAAACTTAGAAAATAACATACCCGAGGTGCACGAGCTCCCATATCTTGAAATGCATGAGGATTTCGTAAAAAAGCCACAACTTCTTTAATCTCTTCTATCATAGATTCAACACTAGCAAAATCTTTCAACCGTATCGGAGGGTTTTTTATCCTCTGAGACCAATGAAACAGCTTCAGAAAATTCTGAAGATAAAAATCTAATAGTAACAGCTAAATTAAGAGACAGTGAGGACCTTCATATGATCAAAAGCCGTGCTAATCGGATCAACACCTTCCTTCTTCTTGCGCCGTTTTCTCATCAGCTTATATTTCATGTAAGCTTTCTGTTAGGAGTGGGTGGGGGCCAAGAAAAAACAGCAATTAGATGACAAGTGGAAAATCAGAGAACAGATAAACATTTTGTTATGTGCATCTCAAGTAGTAGACAAGTAACTGGATAAATCACCAAGTAGAACTAGTCATACAAAAAAAGGACATAAACAATTTACACCATAAATTGGTTATGCTCTTTGCAGAAAATATTCCCTTTTTGCAACTTCAGTTATCACATATAGTTTGCCTCATACTGGAAAATCAAGTTTGAAAAGGAGGAGCTAACAAATTATGAACAGAACTGGATAGATATGTTCAAAAGGGTGATGTAATTGCAAATACTGTGATCAATTTTAGGAACTACTAGAATGGTCCAGGCTGAAGCGATGGGGGGAAAATATAGTCTAATTGAAAAGAGACAGACAATGGTGCAAATTCCCTAACACTAACATTATTATACACCAAGTCACAATGCTATACAGTAATAAACCCCAAGCCTATAGGCACTTCCAGCCAACCTAGGAAACCATGACATGATTTAGTCCTTCAACTAAAATATGAAACTACCTAGTAGAGGAATCTGGAAGAGAGCATTACAAAGTAGAAAAATCCCCCAATCAATTAAATCCTGTCATTTCCATCGCACTAAAGACAACTATGTATAAATCACCTCTTCACAAAACAATACTCATTGCCAGAGCAAAATGTTAAAATATTAATAGCAGGTACCATCTGTTTTAGCATTTGTTACTCACGGTTGTTAGATGGGGTCAGAATGTAACAAGTAGTACTCCATCCGGCCCATTTGAAATTATACATTTACTATTCACAGGATAGTATTAAAATAGTAATTAAAAACTGATAAAAAGCACAAAAAATAGCATGTACTTAGTTTATGAGAAGAATGAATAAAATAATGATAATTTAAGTTGGTAGGATAAAAAAAAGTTGGTTAATATTAAGCAGGACAGTTATTGCGGCCGTCCAGACAAACGGAAAGTGGTCATTCAAATGGGACAGAGGGACTACTACATCTAGTTCTTCTACTCAGGTGCCTAGTGCAATTGCCAGAGAGGAATGAATGTGTCTTTTTAAGTATGATGGTCATCTTAACTTCATAACTATATCCACACTCACAATCTCAGTGTATTAGAACGAGCAAACAAGAGGGGTAGGCATTGCGAATTAGACACGTTATTTTACCACTTTGGAGGCAGTCAGTATTCCTATTTTCTCTTGAATGAAACAGACTCTTCCAAAGCCTTCAGCCAAAAATTAACCGAGAAACATGGACCAATTAAGTACTAAAAGTGGCCTTTTAGTTATCAGCAACAATCATTCGCTTATAAGAAGAAAGTATACCACTCTCCGCAACTTCCTCAAGTTGGGATCTCTCCTCAAAGGCCCAAATCCAAGAATTCGTGGAGCTTTCCTCCTCATGAATTGGAAAACATGAGACACCACATATCCAATTGCGGCAGTCCTTAGTAAAAACCAGAAGTACCACTTGAATCCACCTGTTTCCCTTGACTTTAAATTTGCCTCAGCCTCAGACTGCCACATCAGGTACCAAGATGAGCCACCAGATGCATCTGAATACTCAGGCCAGGCCATCCCCAACTGCATCCTCACCTGTACAACAAGAGATAGAAGATATAAAGATTAAAAAGAGAGTGAAATGTGATGAAAGCTTATAAGGAAGAGCAAACAACTGTAAATTTCAAGTATTTCAGAATTTGAAGTACCATATTCAGCAATTCAATTATTTACCTGATAGGGAATAATAAACTCCAGAAGAGGAAATATAAACATCACCATCAATTCATCAAAATAGAGTCTTATCTCCGGGGTCCATGTTTTTGCCTGTGAAATGATACTACTAACAATACTACTATTCCACAATCCTTCAATGCCCTGGCGAAGCAGGGTTACTAGCAACAGAAAATGCTGACCGATATCCAATTCTGAAATGGGAATCCACATTAGTTGAACTGAAGTCGGGATACCAGCTGCAGCCATTTTTGAATACATTGCATTAAAACCCCCCAATTCCTCAAAGATAATATCAAATTCCTGCGTCAAACATGAAACAATACGTTACACAGGTAAATAGTTATAAAACTAAGACTCGAGAAGGAACAAGGAATAAAGAACCGTACCCTGATGTCCACATAATATTCTTTGTCCTCTCCTTTAAGTGTGATATACATGGCAGCCCAATCATGCCTTATACGAACTTTCTCCACAAGTCCATGGGATACAGCATAAGGAAAAGCTATCGGATCCAATTCCCACCGGTTCCATTCTTCATTATACCAGGACCTAGAAGCAACTCTATCGCGATCCAAAAGAATGCGTTCCTATAAATGATTTATCACAAGTCACTCATATGAACGTAGCTAGTGCTCAACGGTACAGAATTACATTATAAATCTATAAATGACAGGATAATCGCAACCAATATGCCACTTAAAGACTGTCTAGTTATTTCAGTCTGTGATTGATCGAGGCGACAACCTGTTTTTTAATTTACTCTTAGAATACAGAAGAAAAACCATAAGGAAATACAAACAGTACAAGACCAAAGTTGATCATGAATTGTAGCTCAGTTGGTAAGATGCACCCTTCCAACCATTAGGTCAGGGTTGAGTCACCAACCTGGGAGCGAGGGGAACCACTGTTAATTATAAAGAAAGAAATCCAAGGGCCAAAACAGAACAAGTTACTGGTTGACTTTATCCTATTCGGGGCCAAAATAAGGTAACCTCCATCCCTCATCAACTCACCAATCTCTAAAACCCCTGACATATGAGGACTTGATATTGGAAGAATGAGGACAACTATAATGTAAACAATCCCCTTGATGCTCCCTATGATGGCTGGAATCAATGACAATGAAATAATTTATTTTTCTAAATGAACATTAGGATAAGGAAATAACCTTATACAAGCCAACCCATTTAACTATACTTTATGGTACTTATTGACGTATTTACTTAATTGGGAATGTAAGCAGCTAGTGAATAATGTCTGCAAATTGATACACAAGCCAATTCACTGGACTTTTTTTTTTTTTTGGGTTTGTACTGGTATCCGCTTTTGCGACTAATCCAGCCGAGCACTGTCGGACCCTTTTTTAGGGGGCAGCTCTCCCAGTGGTGTTTTTTACATTCAGAAGACTCGAACCCGAGACCTTGCTTAAGTGAACTCAAGTTCCTTACCACTTGAGCCAACAACCGTTGGTAACTCACTGAACTTTATTCAATCAATAAAGCTAGATATACTTTATGGCACTCATTGATGAGTCTATTATTTCAGTTTCGCAAGTAGCAGGCAAATAATGTCTGTAACCTAATGCTATGCACTTCGTCGACTGTATTTATTTTATATTTCTCTCTATAGAGCCCAGTAGTAATTTATTGGACAGAAGCGATCTACTGGGAAGTTGGAGGCAAGCATGGAACCTCAAGAACAATCTGGCTGCCTTTTAGATAACAAACTCAGCTGAAAATTTGAGTAGAGACATAAGTATAGAAACCATTTCAATTTCTATCTCACTCTTTCACATGGAGGCCTAATACTTGGTTAAAAAAAAATTACTTCACATTTGTGGAGGTCTGAAAAGAGCTCATGTTTCTTAGAACTTGGTGGGAGATTAATGAAAGGCCTACTTTTCAATAAAAACAAGCAATGACAGTTACTCTGGCCAAATCAACATAGTAATGTACATGTTCATACATAGTAGTAGATGCATGTAAATGGTTTAACCAAGAACTCCGTGACAACACAAATTATTATAATTGCTGTAAAAGAAAACCTTATGCAAGTAGTTTATGTCATCTTAGCCCTAATGGACCGAGATACATACATAAATTTTCTCCAGTGTAATTTAGTTTATTAATGCATGAAGGCAAATTCCTTGGGAAGGGATAGATGACTTCTTTCCTGTTTACGGTGGAGCCCAAGTTGATAGCATGAAGGCTGCTTCCTATAAGGAGATTATTTCTAAAAAGGGTTATACTGAATTATGCTACACCAAGTATGTAGTAATAGTTCACAGTATCATTGTCTACTCACTTACAATCTCAGCTAGCACTTAAAAGTTAAAATAAATGTAACATTAATGGTGACTATAAAGTACATTTAATTTTTATTGTACTAGTACAAAGTAACGAGTGTACCGCATTAATCTCCTTTTCTTTTCTAAAGAAGCAATTGTGTATATCCTGTGAAGAACCAATGACTACAAGTAGGTAAGAAAAGAATCATTTTATTAAATTAAGTGGATATGAAATCTGCAAGGAGGATAAAGTAACAGACTAGGTACAGCAACACGCACTCTGACTTAGTAATTATCAAGAATTCTGTAACTAAAGAAACTGACAGAACTAAAACTATACGGGAGCAACTCATAACAACTAAAGACATTCAGTGGAGACTTATTAATATAACTACCTACTACCGAAGTCCTAAGTTTTGCACAGAGACAATTACATACAATATGCTAAAAGGTATGATCAATCTGTTCCAGCTGAATGCCTATTACCACACACCGAAAGAAATCAAGATAGAAGACATCTCAAGGATCAAGTGCTTAACATAAAAGATAATAAGGAGAACTGGAAACTAAAAATTATCTCCTATATTCTACTTAATTCCAAGGGAACAGCCAAATACATGTCCCAGAGACTAATAGCAGCAAACTACAAAATATTAGGTGGAGAAGACAATACTCGTACAACCTTTCATCTCTCATCAAGGAACTAGTAGATGATAAATAGACGCATAGCAGTCACTATAATGATGCCAGTGATTTTCGTACTAGTGATAACATTGCACTCTCAGATACTAAGCATTACAAATATGCATGTGTCTTCTGACATCATACATCATGATCCACATAAAATTCAAACTGAGCATGACATGGTTGCCTAGGTCTTGTAGAACATTCATGAAATAAAACATGATTTGGTGGCCATGGCCCATGGTTTTATGATGCAGATTCACAGCATGCAAATTTCAATCATTTCTATAAAAAAAATATATCAGGAGTTACCTGTCTCTCAGCCACATACTTTTTACCTAGTTCAGGGTCTTCTGGAAAACTTTCCTTGAGGTCCATTTTAACATCCTCCCTCCATCTCTTCCAGTCATGAAATAACTGAAGACGGGAAGCTTTTGGAGTTACTACCTCTTTCTTTCCAAACATCCCCTTAAACTCAATATCTGGAATACCATTGAGAACTTCATCTTGTGGTGTCGATGCAACAAAATGTCTTTCATCACTGTATTCTTTCACAGACTTTCTGATATCAGCTTCCAATTTCTTTTGCATCTCTCTTGAATTATTAAGCACTTGATGAATGCGAAGATCAAAGTCAGTATCAGAATCTGGATCAGACAATGATTCCAAATCCTCACTAACAAGAACACTGGGTAAAACAATTTGTTCCTGCAACTGTCTGTGCGCTTGTTGCAGTTCGTTCAGTATTTCATCCTTAGAGAGTCGGGTAACAGGGGCTTCTATAGAACTGTCAAACCAAAAAGATGAAATGTAGCATAAGCATCAGATTTTGGATCAGACCATAGCAGGGACTACCAGATATCAGGCAACCTACAGCTACACCAACTGCAGGATTCAGAAACTGAAGAGCAGTTTCCTATTACACGACTCACAAAGAACAGAAACATAAAATAAAAAAAAATATAGAATTCAGTATAAATTGTTCCCACAAGATACAGGAAAAATTAATAGCAAGTATTTAATTTGTTCTTAAACAGATTGCTATCCAAAAACAAAATTTTACAAGACATAAAATGATGCTGGTTTTACAAGTCTAGGCTCAATAAGAATAACAATGTAATCACACTTCCTATTGAAATGAAAAGAATCATTAAAGAGAAGACCAGTTAGCTAATTGAAGAGAAATGAAGTGAGGCATATTGATCTTCTGCAGTTCTATACTAAAATGCCAAATAGTCTGAGAAAAAAATACGATAAACGCCTACTGCAAAAGGAACTACTACATCACATTAAACCCTTTAATAGTAGATATATCCGATATATGATCATCCAAAGAAAAAATTAAAGTGAGAGGGTCAATGAAGAACTTATTTTTATAGTCTAAAACATCATGAAACAAGTATACGAGCACTTAAGTTCATTTCAAGAAGTACGTAATTCCTAACCTCCGAGTGTTACTCTTCATTTCTTTCAAGAACCGCTCGAACAAATTCACACACTCTCTTTCAATGGAAAGAAGTTCATGCACGCCAATGCTCAGCGCCATCGCCTCCTTCTTCTCCATCAAATTTTCAACCTCATCAATCTTATCGCACACATCATTATATTGCTTTTCCAAATCACGCCTCTCTTCCACCAACCTCCTCATCACCCTAGTACCACCCTTACCCTTCCTCCCCTGGTCAACAACACCCTCTTCCACCCACTCAGTATCGTACACTTTATTCGCGATCACACCAGACTGGTCCAGAAGCCTATCAACCTCACTATTCAAATCACTCAACTCCTTGTAAAGACCATCCATTATCTCTTTCTGCAGCTCCTTCCTAGTCATCTTCACCTCCTTCAACACCTCCTCAGCCCTCTTAATCAGCTCCCTCTTCCCTCCGGACGTCCTCGCCTCCTCAATCGCCTTAACCAGACGCGTCGCACATTCCAACAACCTCCTAGTACAGTGTGAGTACTCATGACCTTTTTCCCCAGTCTCAGCCACATCAGCAGCAGCAGCAGCAGCCACAGCTGCCAATGCAGGTCTCCTGAACCCTAAAACTGGACACACAAATAATACAGCTACATAAAACACCGCGAGAGCAATCGGCTTGGCAATTGCAAGCATGCCGTCCTTGTCATGGCTGAGCTTCGTACAATCAGATAGGGTTTTAAGAGGTTTAGGCCTATCGGAATCGGAAACAGCAGCTCCGGAGCAGTTGGTGATTCGCAGGGCGGCAGGAGGACGGATTCGAATTGGAAAGGGGCAGCGGGAGAATTGGGGAAATGAACATGATGATGCATTTGTGACCGGACGGATAGTGGTGGTTCTGGTAGACGGTTGAAATCGGAAATTGAAAAGGAGTTGAGGTTGCAGTGGTGAAGTGAGAGTAGTATGCATTACGACATCAAGTTTGGTGCGTTAATGGCGTTAGAGAGAACTGGAGAAACAAACAGAGCCGCTGCTGGGAAATTGTGAGTTCTCCGAAGAGATGGATAAAGCTCTGCTCTGGGTTTTACAACCAGCTACAGTAACTTTTAACTGGAGACGGCAGTAAAATCTGCAGAGACGGCTATTTACCTTTTTACTTACTTTTCTATCTATTTAGAGATCGATATTATAATTCTGGTCTATTTACATTTTAGGTATCTCCGTTACGTTAAAAGTTTTAGAGAAAAATCGTTTTTCATATTTAATAAGTACTCGTAAGTCGGTACTCTATCCTCGGTTTTTAGTGTTTGGTCCAGGGGTGATTGGTGAACGTTTGCGAAAAAAGTTATGTCAATGGTATGTTCGTCGTCAAGTTGACTAACACGATCGTTTGGGAAAATGTTCGAATAATTTAAGAACGAGTATTGAGCTTATTTAAATACGGCTCGAGTGTTCGTGAACACAATGTATTAATTATATAAAATTATTTACATTTATTTACATAAATAATATTAAAACACTTAAGCCATAAGCCATAGTTGTGAAGGTGTAAACTTTGTTCTGTACGTTTCCGGCAACATTTATGGATTTGGCTTATGTTGTGAAATTGTGGAGCACTATGTTGCAAACGAACTGTTAATGAACAGAAGCGAACTTTTTTTTAATCATGTCGAACTCGAGCTCGAGCATTTTTTTCAAGCTCGTCAAGTCTAACACGAACACGAACAAAACTCCCATCTACCGAATAGTGTTCGTTTATAGTAATGTTCGGCTCGTACGATTTGTATACAATCATAGTTCGTTCTAACCTGTGGATTTTTTATGAAAAAACGATGATCTAATTTTCAATAGGTGATGTCAATATTAAATGATATGTCTGATATGTGGTTTTAAGTGAATGTAACACCGTCACACCAACAAAGAAAAATAGAAAAATATAGACATTCACTTGCATAGTTTGTTGATTTACATATTAGTAGAAGAAACTACGCTCTGAAAAGATCTTAGTAGCTAGATATGATACTTCCTCTCGCTCTAACTATTTCTACTTCCTCCTTCTCTTTTTTGAAGTTCAGATATGAATGAATAATTTGGGGGATAATATGAGTTTGTCTAAACTTATTATACACCATACTTAGACCGGAGTTTTTTTTTTTTTTTTTTTTTT
>JAQRGC011542216.1:0-13620 GCA_028659135.1 Plantago lanceolata | reverse complement strand
CAGGGGATATAGAATAGCTGCATCGCACATTTATAAACAAGTAGAAGTATATCTTTTTTAGAGTTGACATTTGTCATTTCCTTTTGTTTTCCATTTATGAATGTAATGACCCTTCTTCGTTATGAAACAAGGAGTAGTGCTTAACAAATCTACAAAATTTGATACTTGTTCTGCTGATCTGCTCACTTATTATTTTATGTGTAAGTTTATTCTTTTTTTGTGACCTGTGCTGCACTATGTATAGAAATAGGAGCAATATATACTTCCATAAGCTATGAGTTTGGTGGTTCTGTTTGCGCAAGTATCAGAAAGTATCATTTTCGCTTTTGGGGATAGTCCAAGTTGTCTTCATTCTAATTCTTTTATGTCGTCGATATTCAGGTAAAAAATGTTCTTGTTCGATGTGCCAGCATGCCCGGAGAGCCACGGGCAGCGGGTACAACTTGGCCTGATGTTGTTACAGAAAAACAGGGTTTGGGTTCATTAGATTTAGAAGTAGAGAGAGTTGCATTTGAGCGTTTTTTGGAATCTGATGTACCTTCTCATCCTAAATTGCATCGAGGACAACTGGATAATGGTTTCCGCTACGTCATTTTGCTGAACAAAGACCCTCCTAATAGGTACTACTTTCTGCACTAACAACCAGATACTGGCCACTTACGCTCATAAATATGCATCTTAGAATGGTCTCTGATCGTAAATTATATGTTGTTGACTGTTTCTCAAATATCACAGGCAAACATTGTTTCTTGTGTCAATGTTATAATTTAGAATTCAGAAATATTAGGAATTTACTCTTTCTCAGGATGAAGTATCGTCATCCATTTATTTTATTCTTGCATGTAGGTGTAAGCATCCAAGAAATTAGAATCTCCTATTTACCTGATCCTTCCTCTCCAGGCAAGGCAATGTAGGAATTTCATTCTCATTTGGTTTTGAATTTGTTCAACATGGACTGATAGTGTATCTTTTCTTCCCAATTTATAATTTTCTATATTATTTGAATGAAAGAAAATTATGATCCCACTTTAGGAACATAAATGAATGAACGAAGGATGCAAGTATCATGGTAGCAATGGTCAGACAAGTAGTTATTGGGTCTTAGGAAAGCTGATTCTCTGAACATACTAGGTATATCAACAATTTTGAGTATTCCTGGTGCAAATACATACGAATAAACCGGAAAGTGAAAACAGGACATGGTTAGGTTTATAAGACAGACTGTTAACTTGTTTTAATTTCATTTTAGTTGGCTTGTGTGGTGTAGGGAGCCGATTAAGCACTGGATTGTTGTTGGCTGTAAAATTGATGAATTACAAAGATGAGATTATGTCTTTCTGCAAGGATAATTATTAAATTAATATCCCCATATAGTACTTGAATCATCCTAATCAATATGAATGCTTGACTGGGAAGGCTTAGATTTTAAAACCAAGGGATGTGAACTCCTGTTTATGTCAAACTGCCCCTTTAAACATGACCAGTAATACTTAGTTGCGTAGCAGCATACAGATTCCCTTTTATTTATACTATTTTATCGTATGTCAATGTTATTACTCTTAATAAATAGGTTTGAAGCTCATATGGAAGTTCATGTGGGATCACTTGATGAGGAAGAAGACGAGCAGGGAATTGCTCATATGATTGAACATGTTGCATTTGTTGGGAGTAAGAAACGTCAGAAACTGCTGGGAACTGGAGCAAGTTCGGATGCTTACACAGACTTTCATCATACTGTGTTTCATACCCATTCACCAACTAGTACAAAGGTTAATTGCACTCTCATTTGTACTTTTATGTTTATATTTTAGTCTAAAGGTTAATTTAACTGCGGAGGGTCAACTATGTCTTTTGCTTATTGGCAAAATAAAATGACAGTGGACTTGTGAAGATAATATGTTAACCTTGAGAAGCATTTATTATTCAGGTGTCAAACATTTAATACGGTCTATGATAAATAACTCATCTGTTTAGGGCTTCTCTTCTCTTTCCAAAGTTCCAGATAGATGTCTCTTCACCTCTTGTTTTGTTTGTAGTTACTGACTGTTTTCTGTTGTGATTAGTCCCGTCATCTTTGTATTCTTACTGTTTTATTTTTCTTGGGTCTGTAGGAATCTGATTTGCTGCCTGCTGTTCTTGATGCAATGAATGAGGTATATACATTTCTTCATTTTTATTCCCATTGGAAAATTAATTACTCCATATCAGTGTCCATCATAGAAATTGGATCCAAAATGATTCAGTCCTTCTCTTTTTTTTTTTCTTATGCAATATCAGTTTAGCTGGTTAATCAAATTTTCTTTTTAATCACTTAGATTGCTTTCCACCCAGAATTTCTGGCTTCTCGAGTTGAAAAAGAAAGACAAGCAATCTTATCGGAAGTGCAAATGATGAATACAATAGAGTACCGTGTGGATTGCCAGGTACTTGCTACATGAGTGGGCAATAAGCGTCTCTTATTTACTTCTGCTTGTAATTCTATTACATTCCACCGAATCTTTTCACCAAGGTCTTCGTGTTTGTTGGTGTAGTTGTTGCAATACTTGCATTCAGAGAACAAGTTGAGCAAACGCTTTCCCATTGGTGTGGAGGAGCAGATTAAGAAATGGAATGCGGATAAACTCCGGAAATTTCACGAGCGCTGGTACTTTCCAGCTAATGCCACACTGTACATTGTAGGGGATATCGATAACATTCCAAGGACCGTTAAGCATATCGAGGTACATTCCTTTCAGTATCTTGTGAGAGGTTCTATCGGTCTATACTGTGATATATGAGTTCATTATTTTTGTAAAACCGTTATTTAATCTAGGTTCTAAAATCTTCTTCAGGCAATTTTTGGACAGACTGGCAGAGAGAATGAGATCCTTGCTGCCCCTAGGCAGAGTCCAAATCTTGGACTAGCCAATGGCTTATCCCCTGAAAGGTCATCTGGATTGATGCAACAGACAAATAGTTTGAGAAAGGAAAGACACTCTATTCGACCCCCTGTTCAGCACAATTGGTCAATTCCTGGAAGCCACAAAGATGCAAAGCCTCCACAGATTTTTCAGCATGAATTGCTACAGAATTTCTTATTTAACATGTTTTGCAAGGTTGGTGGCAATGCATTTAAGTAGTATTTAACATCCTTTTAGTATTCATGCCTAGCCATCCTCTATGCTTTTATTGATTCTGTAAAATTTTGGTTCTTTTTTTTTGGCAACTCATCCTCTATTCACTTTTTGCCTTCCCCATTCATAATGCTTTGTCAACTGTGGGCTGATGTAAAAGAGTAAATGGCCCTCTTTTTAGTTATCCTTCATTCCTTCTATTTTATGATAACTGCATTATAGGAGAATTTGTGTTATCTTTTTTAGTCTGTTCTGCTCTGCTCCTCTCTCTCTTCATAGGGCTACCTATTATAATGTTACCAGAAAATCCTCTAATTATTCTAAAAAAAAAAGAAAATCCTCTAATTCCCCTTTGCCTTTGTACCTGGTGCTCCTATGCTATTACTCATGTTGACACATGAGAATCCATACATATGCCTTTATTCTATTGTAACTATTTGGCTGGTCCAAACATAGCGGCCTGGTTTACATGTTGAAGTAGTTCTCTCATCCAATTTTTCTTCTCTATTGACGATATTGATCTTAAATTTCAGATTCCTGTCAAGAAGCTCCGCACATACGGTGATATACGGAACATGCTGATGAAGAGGATATTGCTATCTGCTCTGCAATTCCGTATCAACACAAGATACAAGGTGCATTGACCTTCTCGTTTGTTTCTTACAGAACTGAATGCATATATTCCCGCCCAATGATGCACACCAATCTGGTTTACACGTTATTGCCCATTTCAGCGACCCAGAATGACTTGTCCGCTGCATGCTGTAATTTGGAGTTGTCTGACATGATGTAAAAGAGTAATTTCTTTTGGACTATGCCAATGAAATGGTAAATGAGATTCTGATAGTGTTTAATCAACTATTGAAGAATAACGATAGGAAAATATAAAAAGGTTTCAGTTTGTCATAATGCACCTTGAGCACAGTTTCTTCACAGGGATGTTCTGTTAATCTCAATTTCCCACTGTTAAAGTTACTCCGTAAATGTAGACTTGCATATCTTTCAATTAATACATGCAGCTAATTGCTATTCTCTGAGTTGTGGATGGTTCAAATTTTATTGGTAATTGTGATATTCAAATCTTAAATTCCTAATTTGAAGAATTTTGTAGAATTCAAATCCTCTATTCACCTCAGTGGAGATGGACCAAAGTGACTCTGGCAGAGAAGGTTGTACAGTTACCACCCTTACAGTTACCGCAGAACCACAAAATTGGCAAAGTGCAATTAAAGTTGCTGTGCAAGAGGTAGAAGTTGTGGCCAAATAGCCACCAATAAAAACAATTGTACTTAACAAGTATACATTTATGTTGTTTTGAGACATGTTTCATTTTATTTATCTCTACAATATCTATTTCATGTGAATAGAAAAAATTTCGTGTTCCAGGTGAGGAAGCTTAAAGAATTTGGTGTTACAAACAGTGAGTTAACTCGTTATTTGGACGAGCTAGTGAAGGACAGTGAACAGTTGGCTGCTATGATTGACAATGTATCTTCTGGGGACATCTTAAATTTTATAATGGAGAATGATGCACTAGGCCATACTGTGATGGATCACAAACAAGGGCATGAGTGTCTGGTTGCTATTGCAGGCACCATTACACTCAAGGAGGTACTTACGTTTTTTTATCGGTGAAAATGTTTCATGTTTCTAAGATGCAAGAAATGATTTCTTATGTTGTTTTATGGCACTATTTTATATCTTAGGTTAATGCTATTGGCGCAGAGGTGTTGGAGTTCATAGCTGATTTTGGAAAACCATCTGCACCTCTTCCTGCCGCAATTGTAGCCTGTGTACCAAAGAATGTTCAAATTGACGGAATTGGAGAATCAACATTCAGGATAGAGCCTGAAGAGATTTTGAGTGCTATTGAAGCCGGTTTGAAGGAACATATCGAAGCTGAGCCAGAAGTATTCATTCTTTAAGAATTCTATAGCGCATTGTTTTTAAAAAGAAGCTTCTCTTTTATCTAAGAACTCATCACCATCTTTTATTTTGACTTGTTATTGGTTTTTTTGCTTTTCTAGCTAGAGATACCAAAAGAGTTAATATCTTCAGAACATCTTCAAGTGTTAAAGATGCAGCGAAGACCATGCTTTATTCCTGTAGATCAAGACAAACAAGTAACAAGGGTTTACGATGAAGAAACAGGAATTGTTAAGCAACGGCTTTCCAATGGAATTCCTGTAAATTACAAGGTGATAATCCTTTTGTATTTTTTATTTTGTCAATCATCAGGGCTCTTTTCACCCTTCTACTCTTTTCTGACATGAGGTATCATAAACATATGAATATAAGAATATTGCCATTTTCCTGTGACCTTCAAGCTAAACATCTTTTGCATGAATACTAGTTTCCAAATCTTTTGCCCCATTCTGTCAGCAAGGGATTATGTATCGTTTGTAATATTCAGAATTTTGAAATTTGATACACTTGCTGGCACCTTTTTTTTTTAATACCTAAACATGAATAGTCGGATGGAGAATTAAACATTTCCACAATTCCCAATGATCTTTGCTGCTGTTTAAGTAACTCTTAGAGTACTCATCAGTTCGAATGAAGCCTAATAAAAAATATCACTTTTAGGTGTAAGTTGTAACTGTAGATTGATCATAGCAACAATGTATTTGGTTTTGTGAATCTTGAATTTAGAGCTGCATCAAGCAGTACTATTTTATGGATGGTAGATATGAACTTGCAGCTCACTCTAGTTCTGTCTTCGTTAAGTTCATAACTATAATTTGTGGAAAGTGACGGTTGCAATTTATGAGGACATCATAACTGCTATACACTCGTTTCCTGCTGCTGTGCTGTATTGTCATATAAATGTTTTGGAAGCTTTTAATGCATCATTTTCTCAACTTTACTTGTTGTTGTTACTTGTCTTACCAGATATCAAAAAATGAAGCTAATTGTGGTGTCATGCGCCTTGTAGTTGGTGGTGGAAGAGCGGCTGAAACTTTTGAAGAAAACGAAGCCTTAATAATTGGTGTCCGGACTTTGAAGGAGGGAGGCCGTGTGGCCAAGTTCTCACGTGAACAGGTTTGACTCGAAAAGTTGTTCCCATTACTTTGACTCTTTTAGTGAATTACTTTCTTTGAACTTTGTTGTTTTCCAGTCTGCATCTTGATTATTTCAGCTTTAAATAAGTTGAAAAGGGATTTTTTTCTCAGAAAATCACTTATAATCTCTATTTTCAGTATCTTTTGCGCACCATTCTTAAAAGACACTTTTACCTGATTTGGTTTCTTTTTCACTTATTATTGAAGTTTTTAAAATGTGATAATGGCTAATGTTTTGCACCAGGTCGAACTCTTCTGTATGCATCACTTGATAGGCTTTTCTCTGGAGTCAACAGAAGAATTTATATTCATGGAATTCCAGTTTACTCTGAGAGACAATGGCATGTGTGCTGCTTTCCAGTTACTTCATATGGTACTTGAGGTAATTATATGTCATTTATCATTTTGGAATAATTCAACCTTGTGTTTGTGTGTGTAATTGTGGAGTGTGTATTGTTTGACATCTTCAGATTTGCTAGATAATACTCTACTTGTTCACTTGTGGTGTTTTTTTTGTTCTTGACATACTTCTTTTATTTCCCAATCTGTATATACTTGATAGCAGCAATGTAAATCATTGATATACAAGGATGAAAGTTTTAAATGATAGTCTGAGGACACTTTTTCTCTGTCAGCAGATTATACTATTATTTTGCTGTTAAACAAATGTACGTCTGTCTACACTGCCTTTATAACTTGTTATGTTTCTATGAACTTTGTATTTGCAGCACAGTGTTTGGTCAGATGATGCATTCAATAGAGTAAAACAGTCATATCTTTCCTATTATCAGTCTATTCCCAAAAGCTTAGAGCACTCCACTGCCCGAAAACTCAAGTTTGCTATTCTGAATGGGGATGAACGGTTTTTCGAGTCCACGCCAAATTCACTACAACTTTTATCACTGGAACAAGTTAAAGACGCAGTTGTGAGTCAGTTTGTTAGTGATAACATGGAGGTCTGTATCTCTGCAGTCAACTTTTTTTGTTTTTCTCTAAGGAAGGATAGAACTCTCACAAATGTATAAACTTCTTGATGGTATGAAAAAAAAAAGACTAACTATTCTGTGGTTCTTGTAGGTGAGCATAGTTGGAGACTTCTCAGAAGAGGATATTGAGTTTTGTATCCTAGAGTACTTAGGTACTGTTAGAAAAAGAAGAGGCTCTGGGAGGTCAATTAGTTACAGCCCCACTTTAACTGGGAATTTGCACAACCAACAGGTAAAGATGAGCTCTTCAACATTTTGAGTAGACTGGAGCTAGTTGCACTGCTATATTTGATTTTATTCTTTTATTTTCTTGTGTCATGCAAGATTCCTCGAATTGTCTGGTTTCTGGTCATCTTACTAGTTACTACTTGCAGGTATTTTTGAAGGACACTGATGAGCGAGCATGTGCATACATCGCAGGTCCTGCTCCAAACCGCTGGGGATTTACTTCCCAGGGAAATAATCTTCTTGAAACAGTCAATGATGCCACACAGCTTGGTAAGTCCTTTGCAGCAGGATTCTTAGGATGCTTGCATGTCCTTTTGTCTTTGTTTCATGTAGATAAAATCAACTGATAAGGGAAACCTTATCAGGTAACCGTATGAGGTGAAAGCTAAAAAGAAACCTATCTCCCATAAGTTTGTACTTGATATTGGTGTTTACCTCTTGCAAAAACAAAGCATAGTTCTGTTGTTATAGCCATGAACTGTTTTGCCAGTCTGCTCTCCAGGTGACGTTCAATGTTCAGATGAACATTCTGGAGGCATGGAGAATGTTAAAAAAGATTTGCAAGCAGGTTTACGTACGCATCCATTGTTCTTTTCCATTACAATGGGCCTCCTAGCTAAGATAATGAAGTCCAGGTATTGTAATTTACAATTATTTTTTATTATCATGGGAAATGTACTTAACTTATTGTTATAAACTTATTTTACCACACTTGAAACTCCAACCGCTGTGTTGATCAAATGTTTGGTACTTTGGTACTTTTCGTCCAACAATGTTCTTTTCGTTCAAAGCTTTACGTGCACATCCATTGTCCTTTTGGCATGTAAAACTATATCACTTCATTTCTTGTGTCAATTAGATACATAGATATAAGATGTGGTTGAATGTAATACGTAAATATTGATTTTGTTTCTATCATCTTCAAATAGGCTCCTTGTAACAGTCAGAGATTCTCTTGGATTGACATATGATGTGTCATTTAAATTAAATCTGTATGATCGGTTGAATCTCGGGTGGTATGTGATCTCAGTGACATCAACCCCCGAAAAGGTGACTTTCTTCTCCTAGAGGCTAGAGTCAGTTATGATGGTCTCTTGCATATCCTCTAGTACTGATCTTGTCATTTCACTTAAATCATTACTTCAGGTGCATAAAGCTGTCGATGCTTGCAAGAATGTCCTCAGAGGCCTGCATAGCAACAAGATTTCCCCGGGGGAGTTGGACAGGGTTGGTTTCTCTTATTTTCATAATGCTATTTAGTATTCTGCAAAGGTCTCAAAACTCCCGGATTAATTTGAACTGTTTAGTCTAGATAGTAATTCATTGGTTTTATTAGGACTTGTTGTCAAGCCAACTGCGTGTTTTTCTTTTTTAAACCAAGATGCCAAACTGATATCTTCTGGTTTTTCGATTAAAAAAACGTTAACTTAGTAAGAATTGTGACTAATTCCGTGATGGTGAATGGTGATCAAACTTCGTTCAATGCTCTACCGAAAACAGGACTTGAAGCTTTTGGTGTCAGTTTAATTGATTAAGATACTGCTATAACTTGATTCTTTGGATGGTTTTACAGGCCAAACGACTAATGTTGATGAGCCATGAAGCACAAATCAAGTCAAATGGGTATTGGATACGGTTGATGGCTCATTTACAAGCAACATCTGTCCCAAGAAAGGTAGAACTTTTTGTTCTTCAAATGCAAAAAACAATGCAGGAAAAAGTTGGGATATATGTGCTTTCTCCCTCTCTCATGTATTGTCTACATTTTGAAAAATTTTGTTCTGGTGAACACAGGATATTTCTTGCATTAGAGATCTTAAGTCACTCTATGAATCTGCTACTATCGAAGACGTGTATCTCGCATATGAGCAGTTGAAGATGGATGAAAATTCTTTGTTCTCGTGCATTGGAATTGCTGGGCCTCATGCTGGAGAAAATGTCGTAGGTGAACCATACTCGTAGTATCCCACTAACATTGTCTTCGGGCTCTTTTTTTTTTCATTGTTTTCCAAACTTGCACATTGCCCGGACAACTCTTAGTTGTTTGACTCACTTTTTCCCCCGCGAGTTACTAAACGAGTCAAGTCGGGTATCACTCAACTACATATAACCAAACTGGTCATATAGCAGAGGTTGAGAAAAAGGACAGCCCAACGAACGTGTTCCATTATTTCGAGTCAGTAGTACGTTTATATTGTTCACAAATTCAACCAACAAAATCAGAATAATCAATTGATATACAGTTGTTATCCTTTAGTTACTGTCATGTAACGCAAGTAGGCTGAGAAATTGATTGAATTATATATGATTGAGAAAAAAGAAAGATAGTACGTTAACATCACAAATAGCTGGAATCACGTTATTGACGTGATCATCCAAGCTTACAGATACCAGAAAAGCCTTTCATTTTCATGCTTTCCTTGACTTTTAACGATTTAGTAGTATGGAAGTAAGTAAGTCGATCTGGTGCCGTGGTAAGGAGTTAAAGTCCAGGGGCGGAAGTGTAGAGTTATTGTTATCATCGCAATGTTGTCTTGTCCCCAAGGGAACAACTTTGTTTTTGCAAGTTTGTTAATTTACGAACATGACAATCTAAACAAACAGAGAGAACAAAGTCAAAAACTAAATCCAAACTGCATTCCAATAACCACCACTAGTGAAGACAATAGCAATCCTGATAATGGCATATGAAAGAGTACAATTCTACCTAAATAAATTCAAATCATTCATGAAATTACACACCCAACAATATCAATGAGCAAACCAATCTGATTCTGCTAATCTTTCTATGGCTTCCAGAGGATTGTTGTCTCTGCGATCATGCTTGTCACTGTGTATGGGTCCATGTTGGAAGCCGGTCGCCTGTCTTCAAAGTAACCCTTCCCTTCCTTCTCGGTATCTCTCCCGACCCTGATGGAAGCTCCTCGGTTCGCCACTCCCTGTTCATACAGGAAGTTTGTTAATACTACTTTACTCGTATGAGAGGGTGTATCAGAATTCAGAACAGAAGAGTAGAGTACAGTACTTACCCATTTAAAGGTGTTTATGTCGGCAGTCTCGTGCTTTCCTGTGAGACGGCGTTCATTTCCTTCGCCGTAAGCTGCAATGTGCTCCTTGTGCTTCAAGCCAAGCTTGTCAATCGCCTTTTTAATAATTTCATAGCCTCCTTCCTCTCGCATGGTTTTGGTGCTGAATGATGTTATTGACATTAGTCGACAGGAAATCAATAATCGAAGTGTAAAGATGCATATATGTATACATATTGAACTCAATCCGAACCTGTAGTTAGTATGAGCACCAGCACCATTCCAATCTCCTTTAATAGGCTTGGGGTCGAAGGAGCAGACAACTCCTGCTAGCTCAGTTATCCTCTGTTAGATACCAACAATGTGTTAGAGAGGTGCTGCTGTGAGTTGATGGTAAGAAAATGTATGTGTTAATAGACGACGTTTAGTACCTCCAGAATATAACGAGCCGCCCAAACTTGATCAGCAGCGGAGATGCCAACAGAAGGACCTACTTGGAATTCCCACTGTACAACACAAACAATTCATCAGTTTCTCCAAGGCGCTGTTATGTTATTATAGACATGATATATGTAATAGTTTTACAATATAAATAGTACAGACTTGAGTGTTGTTCGTTTTACCTGGCCGGGCATGACCTCCCCATTGATCCCAGAAATGTTGATACCCGCATACAGACACGCCTTGTAGTGCGCGTCAACAATGTCACGGCCATAGGCCTTATCAGCACCAATTCCACAGTAGTACGGCCCCTGGGGTGCCGGGTAACCCCCGACGGGCCAGCCCAAGGGCCAGTTGGTATCCTTCTGCAACAGAGTATACTCCTGCTCTATTCCATACCTGCAGGATTGGATTAATCAACAATAGAAGTCAAATTATTTTCCTAAATGCAACGAACCCAAAAAATCTCTCGGGTTTTAGAAGGCATACCAGGGCACCTCAGACTCAACATCAGGGTGGCTAAAGATTTTAGCCGCAGCATATCTCTTGTTTGTGGGAATAGGCTCTCCAGCCGGTGTATACGCGTCACAGATGACCTGTAAAAACAGAACACAAAATGAATATACAATGTTTTACTAAGTGCTTTTACAAGGTTTAGCAGAGTTAGAAGAACTACTAGAGACTACTAGAAATCACTGGCCCTGGTTCAGTTTCAATCTTGTTTGAATAGAGCTACTAGAATTGTTACTTAAGATGTCATTTTTATGATCTGTACTTTACTTAGTGATGCAATCTGAAAAACAAAGGAACAAACTTAGTAGCATGTTTGTAGAGACGAAAGAGTGCTTACGAGTATATGATTTCCTCTCCTGAAGGGATCAGGGAAGATCGCCTGAGGGCTGGAACACAAAATAGACGAAAACGTGTTAACATATCAACATCAACCATAAGTCCATAACCATTTCATTTTATCTTGTAGTTGTAGAGGCAAAACTCTGCAAAAGGAAGTGAATTTTGCAAAGAAACTTACTAAAGAATAACCTCAGAGTCCTCCCCGGGCGCCTGGTTGGTTGAGGAGCCATCATAGTTCCATTTAGGTAGCTCAGCAGGGTCAGAAACTGGAGCTGGCAGAGTCTGAATGAATGGAGAAATTAATCATTAAGAACCAAAATAACTCCAATGAATGACCATATATGTATCCTATTGTCCTAGAGTGGAGCATACATGTGTTGAAAATGGAAATAAAGAAAAAGAATATTACCCTGGCCTTGCTCCTGAGGTCCATCCCAGATCCACCAATCCTGTTCAACCATCATCATCAGCCACACCACATACATGAGACAAGTACAAACTGATCTGGAACTGGAACTAATACAAATTGCCTTAAACTATAGGTAGCCAGTTTTATTTTGTTTTATGACCATGTTTTGTATCCAGATTATACAAAATCAATGAGAGATCTAATCTAGTAGTACTAGTAAAGAGTCAAAGTTTATGCCTTAAAGATGATGATCACTAATAAGAGAAAAGAAAATCTTTCATTATTAGAAACAAAACATTCTTATGGAAAAAGTCAACATAACACAGCACATCTCCAAAGTTTATGGAGATCAGACAGATGCGAGTAAAAAGTGAAAATTCAGAATCACCAGTATCATCCATGAGAATGAAGAAATGGAAAAGTAGTACTAGTAGTAGTAATTACCAGATATACTCGGCTATCTGTTTGGGGGTGACATCAGAGAGGTCCAGGTTGATCAAATCGTTAATCAGAGACATTTTTTTTGCTTCTTCACTCACTCCCAGAAACCAAAATGTGGTGGATGATGATACAGAGAAAATAGTGTGTACTCAAGATTTATGTAGAGGAGAAGACTTATAAACTCTGTTTATATAGGCAAAATTATGGCGTTGAGACTTATGGTGGTACTACTACTAATTAATAGTAATTGAACTTTCTCATTTTTATATTTTATTTACCTTTTATTTAGGAAGGAAGGAAATTATTTGCTGACTGCCAAGGAAGGAATGGTAAGTAAATTGATTACAGATTCTTAATCTGAATTAGGGGAGAATCAAGGGGGTAGGTAGCTATTGACGAAGTCAAACTAGGGAAGCTCAACTATATTACTATATTACCCTTCTACCAACAATAGTTTACATTCCATCCAAACAACATCCTCTTAAATTCTTCAATTACATATTTATCCATGATGTTCAAATAATTACGTCCACTACTTCCCATCTTAAATTAAACAATCATATCCAATTTCACGAATATGACTTTTAACGGATTAAAAACGAGCTCAATTCATTCATGAATCATTCGAATTAAAGATTTTCGAGCCCACCTCCAGTGTGGAGGCTAGAACCCATCACCCAATGGAACCTAAAAAACTGCTTCAAATCGGAGCAATAATTGCTGCTTCGATAATGGAAGAACAACTGCTCCAAAATCGAAGCAGCAAAATGCTCCAAATCGGAGAAGGTTGCTGCTCCGATATGGAGCAGCAAAATGATCCAAATCGGAACAGTTTACTACTCTGATATGGAGTTTACGCCGGATAAACAACGGGAGAAGAAGAAGAAGTGAAAAAAAAACAATTTGTTTCAAAAGAATGAGTAAAGGGGGTGTTTAGATTGTAAAATGAAATTGAGATTTATAATCTGGTCAAAAAATTTGAAGAAGTGGAAGTGAATGTGATTGTTTAAAAGTATTGGATAAAAATGTAATTAGAAGCTTTAATAAGGGATGTATATTTAA
>JAQRGC011542205.1:0-10749 GCA_028659135.1 Plantago lanceolata | reverse complement strand
AAGTGTGAAGCAAACGCTGAGGGAGCCCAAATGTGTATGAAAAGTGCCCAATTTTGATGTGGTTTGACCTCAAATCTCACGAACCAAACGGGGCATAAGTCTTTAATTATAGGTGGGGTATATATAGTATCATGTATCTCCATGTTTGAGGAGAGGAAACAATAGTCATCATCATCGTCGTCGTTTTCAAATTTCCTCGTCGTTTTCAAATTTCCGCAGAAAAAAAAATGGAGTACTACCCCATCCCGGACGAAGAAGAAGATCTGTCTAAGCTCATTATCCATGGCGTTCGGAAACGTAAAAGAATTAAGTCGGGTACTTACGGAACTGTTTTTCTTGGAAGGTGAGTTTTGTGTTCTTGATTTTCTTGCCATTTTCTTGTTCTTGTACCATACTTATGTTTGTTTGTTTTTCCTTTTCCAGGTATAGAGGAAGAGTAGTTGCAGTAAAAGAGATGAAGGATGGTAAAACGAGTGAACAGGCTTTCTGGGAAGAAGTAAAGATTATGAATTTATCAACGCACCCAAACATTATCGAGGTAAAAATCTATTCTTGTGCCAATAGAACGTTTTGATTTGAAAAAAAGTAGTAGTATCTTGGTGATCTTCTTACTAGTACATGAGTATTGTTCCTAGTGACTTGTGCTCTTTAGCCCTTGATTAAAGGGGGATGTGTCGTCTTGTATCATTTTCTATTCATTTTTTTTATTAATGTCATGATCTTGTAACTAGTTTTGAAGTGCTTTGTTTCCAAAGTTCCAGTAGATTGAATATTCTTTTCTGAACTAGTCACATTAAGGTTTTAGTCTTTGTAAGCTATCCGTTTACTAAGTGATAGTTTGATTTCTGTTGGTTGGTTCGAGTCTGTCAGCATGAGATTTTAGGTTAACAGGGCAAAAATAAACTGTAAAATATGACTGTGTCTTACATGATCTGCATAGGTATTCTGGTAGAAATGCATCTTGTGATGATCATACTGAAGTGAACTAAACGTTGTCTATGATGGAACTACGTAACATATGGACATATCAACAAAGGAGACAGTTACATAAGTGCATAGGTCTACAAAACTACGCTGTGATAGAATTCCACATCGTCTATAAGTTCTTGTAAAAGAATCTCTACTTGCTCGAACTCGGAGAGCGTCCAGTTAATGATTTAGTGAGCGTTCAGTTAACTCCCCGCTCAATTAGTGATTTGTATGTAACTTGTTTGAGATGGCGTGAATTGAGCTGAATTTCTTGAATTATGGAGTGTCTGTGATGTGTATTTTGTGTGATTTGGTGAATGAGTTGTTTTTGGATGCATATGTTTTGATGCTTAACATTTTGATTTGGTGGTGTTTGTTGTGTGAACTCTTTACGATAAGGCTATTTTTGGTGGATGGTTTTTGTGGGATTGAGTTTTTTTTTTTCTACATATGGTTACTTGATATTTGATAGCACGTGATAGGAACTATCTATGAAGCCATTTGACGTACCAGGATAAGATATTATCATTATTTCCAATATGATAGATTTCCAGCTGAGTTGTCCGGTGAGAACTTTGGTCACATAAGCTAATCACTGATGATAATAATTTTAAGTTGTATGACATAGATAAAATGGAAAAACAAATGTTGCCTAGAGAGAAGATGCAGAGGCTGAATCTTCTGTTATCAGATAATCTTCATGTGCTTACTTAGGATAACAAAATCTGAATGTTACATATATGAAGCCTTTTACCGGATCCTGTATATGAGGAATTTCTGAGGAGCTTGGGTGATTTTTTATTCTGCGAGTCGTCTCTGAAGTATTAATTATTAAATATTCGATTGTATCGTTAAACTTTCATCAGAAACTAAACTTGCAGCTCAGGGATAATTGCATTTATTTGTCGTTTTGCTTTACACGCATGCTATTTCACTTTTCTAAATTTTCAATTATGAGGTCTTTGGATGTTCAAAACAGCTTCCGTGATTTTCATGAATGTTCCAATTCATTTGATAGATTATTATTAGGATTACAAAGGACCACAGCATTACCAATCATTCCATTTGACTAAATATGCTACATTTTAAAGGTCAGGATTTGCTTACCATGTCTATCCCTCCCCTGGCTTCTGTCCTCCTCAAGAAAGTTCTCAAATGTCGAACTGTGTGTGGAGTTCTATTATGTGTATGGAGCAGTTTGATAAAGCTGAAGCCTATAAAGTTATTAGGCCACCCATAGCCCCCATGCCTTGGAAGGAGTTGGTACTAAACAATTGTGCCACTCCTCGTGCGCGTTTCTGTTTGTGGTTGGCACTATGGAACCGGCTTGCAACAAAGATAGGCTCCAGGCCTTTGGAATCATGCTCGACCCCTTATGTGTTTTCTGTCAGGTGGAGAATGAAAGTATACAACATCTGCTCTTTGATTGTTCGTGTCTTAAGCCGGTTTGGCAGGGTGTGCTGTTTGAGTTTTTTCTATATATGGTTTCTTGATATTTGATAGGACTATGTGATTATCTGTTTTTGGTTTATCTATTTTGCTAGAATTGTGATGAACCAGTTTAGACTTTAGTGGGACTGTATACTCCTTTCCGGTTCCCATGTTTGAGCAACTGATTTCTGATGGCATTTTTTTTGTCTTCCATTCGGTTTTGTTATTGCTTATACTAATAAGTATCTTTTTCTTGTTTTTTTTTTACAGTTCATTGGTGCTATGACAAAACCACAATTGAGGATCATTATGGAGTTTATGACAGGAGGAACACTCAGAGATTTTTTAAAGAACATGCATCCCAGGGTTCCCAAGACAAGTATAGGTGTTTCTTTCGGGATCCAAATAAGTAAAGGAATGCAATACCTGCACAATAACAAGATAATCCACCGTGATTTAAAGCCTACCAATCTGCTTCTGAGTGGTGATATGAAAACAATAAAAATAGCAGATTTTGGTCTAGCAAGGCAAGTCGAAACGGCCATGACAGCTCATCGTGGGACAGTTAAGTGGATGGCGCCTGAAGTTTTGCTCAGTGAACAAGAGAAAAAGGATGTCCAGCTCATTAATGGTCTCCCACAGAAGAGCTACGACCACAAAGTTGATGTGTACAGTTTCGGGATAATATTCTTTGAGATTTTGACGAATAAAGATCCGTATCAGGGAATGAAGAAGGCCGAGATAATTGACAAGGTCTTAAGCTCTGCAAATTGTGGAGTTTCCACTGAGGGCCTCAACATCAACCCACTTCTACGATCAATAATTACAATCTGCTGTTGCAAGGACCCCTCCAAGAGGCCAGAGTTTTCTGAGATTTTGGAGGTTTTAGAAGATTTTCAGGGCACCCAAAACTGCTGCTGCTGTTGTGTCTGAACTCAAGGTATTCTTCGACTTTATGCAATATCTAAAAATCTGGGATATATGTGTGTTCTTCGGTTCTTATGTTGCTTTATCAGTAGGCATCAATGTGTTGCATAGTTCTGTGAGGCCATGACTCTTTTTACAGGAAGCACATGTATTTATTCCTTTTCAGTTCATATAGGTGCAAATTAAAAATACAGGCCAATGAAATAGTAACTGATATATAGTAAACTTTAGGATTTGATGAATTAAAGGTTAAATCTGCTGTAGTAATGATGTTTTGTTGTTGCGTATCGTCTCATCAGTATCCTTACGTGCCAGCGCTGGTTCATTATGGTTCTTGTGAGCAATGCACTATCAATCTCTATTTTTGGGTAGACTCCATTTCTTCTTGCTTGTTTATGCTGCTACAAAACAAATTATGCAAAATGATAGTAGCAGGAATTACTCTATCGTTATTCATGTTCTTCCTACAACTGAGTGTTTTTAGTGAGTAAATGTTTTGTGGGACGGGTAGGGTAACTATTAAGTACACCACAGGAAAAAGTCTTCATGGCAAAACAAGCCCTGTAACTTGATATACTCTAGAAATATGATTTACTCGTATTCATGAATGACTGGTTAAGAACTTTGCAGTGTTGTGAGGCTTAGAGTTTGTGCTTAATCCATCTATGTGGATTTGCTTCTTGGAAATTTTATTACTTGAATGTGATTAGATAGGACAAAATCTCTGTGTTTGTAGTTATTACTTAGAATGTAGTGTGGTTGAGGAAAGTAAGTTCAGTTATCTGTTGGTTGGTGTAACATTTACTTTAACTTTAGTTATCTAATAAGCCATTGTTTACGGCATGTCTATGGATCGAATGCTTATTACTATGATTTATGAGCAAGTGAGAATTACTAGCTGGGAACTTGGTGAATATATGAATACTAAATCTAAACTTTTTGTTTATGTTGAGGGTGTTGTCCCATTACTTTACTGGACTAAAATCATGCATCATTAGTTGACTATTATGTTAAGTGTTCATGGCACAAGTGACTGCAGTTGTTTTAGACTAATTAACATATGTTTTCGCCTTTATTTCATGTTTTTCGTTTCATCTTCAGTAATGCTGCATCTATGATTTGTTATAGATTTTAACCAAGTGAAAACATCCAAATGAAAGGCTTTGGCTGAGACTGATGAAACATATCATGAATATGCAGATGCTTCCTTGCTCCCTGAAATGAGTGTGATCAATGTGGAAAGCGCAAAATCATTTAAAGACAAGTACAGTCACAGATTTATTCTGGAGTTGGAAGGGAGATGACACTTTTGCCTAGATTTCTTCTCTGAATCTGCTCCTGTTGTAGACTAGACTTTTTAGGGATTGCATTTGTATACTGGAGCATTCTTCTGGTCATAGTTGAGTACTAGAGCCTCCAACATTCTCCTGTCTGATTTTGGCACTGATCTTCGACTTAGACAGGGAATTTGTTATTAGAGTTTTGGGGCATGCCCATCGTATTCTTGTAAAAAATATTTTTGGGCTTCTTCAATATATTTTTAACTTCATGCGAAAAAAATAAATGAATAAATAAATAGCAACTGGAAGATCACACCATCAGTTGAGATTTCCAGGTGCACAGTAGGAACTAGTTTTTCAATTATAAAAGCTATTTTACTGGAAATTTGTATTTTCTTCTCTGTTCACTTTTTTTCTTCCACATTGTTCACATGTAAATGTCACAAATGAGCTGTTGTGTATGTGTCATGTGTCAAAGAGAAAGAGAATCAGTACATACACATGATTTCAGTTGTAGGAACATTATATTTCAATTATTAAGATATTTTCATGTAGATTTTTGTTTTTTTTTGTTCTCTTTGTTCTTTCTTCAAGTTTGTTCACATGTACAATTATGAAATGAGCCTCTAAGTTATGCAAGTGTCCAAGATAAACAGAACAATGGTAAAACAAAATTTCAGTTGTAAGAACCACATTTTCAATTTGTGGACCTATTTTCTTGCTGTTTTGTGTTTTTGTTTCCTTCACTTCTTTTCCTATTTAGTGCTCATATTTGCTCATATTTGAAAAGATTCTTTGTAAATGGGAATATTTAGTGCACATATTTGCTCTTTATTCGTATATTTCCTTCCTTGTAATTGAACGTTTCTCTTACATTTGATCCAGTATAAAATAGGATTTGTACACACTCATGTCTGTAAATCTGCATTTAGTTGTAAAAAAATGCTATGCGGACATCTTTATTGTTGACGAAACCAATAACAAAACTAAGAATTAAATGTACTAAAGGGACAAAGATCATGGATGGATGCTGTTTTTGGTCCTTAGGACATGTATTCCTTGGAAAATAGAAGGAAGCCTATTAAACTGTAGCTGTGATCAGGAGGGCCTGTTAGTTTAAGTGTGGACTGTATTGATGTTACTCTGATGAAATTTGTAATGTTGTTGCCTATATAGCTGCATCAATGTAATGGAAGTATCCAAGAGATGCTGAAACATGGTTACAGGCTTACAGCAAAATTTGTTCTGTAAAAATAAACTTTTTAAGATATTAGATATTTTTTCCTGCATATTGATCTATTTTTCTGCAAATTTGTTATTTTGTTTCTCTTCACTTTTTTTCTTCATGTAAAATAGTAAATGTCACAAATGAGTTGTTATGTATGTGTCATGTGTCAAAGAGAAAGAGAATCAGTACATACACATGATTTCAGTTGTAGGAACATTATTTTTCAATTATTAAGATATTTTCATGTAGATTTTTTTTTTTTCTCTTCGTTATTTCTTCAAATTTGTTCACATGTACAATTATGAAATGAGCCTATAAGTTATGCAAGTGTCCAAGATAAACAGAACAATGGTACAACAAAATTTCAGTTGTAAGAACCACATTTTTCAATTTGTGGACCTATTTTTCCTGCTGTTGTGTTTTTGTTTCCTTCACTTCTTTTCCTAAATTCTTCACAAGTATAAATCTCAAATGAACCAATAAACTCTACAAAATGGCTACTACAAGCAGAAACATCATACAAGTTACTTTCTAAAATGATCGTTTGATAATCACAAAGAAAAACTCGTCATGGAATGCAAAACAGTGCCATAAACTACAACGTTCTGGAATGCAGAAGTACAAACAAATTACATTATAGAGAGAATTGTATTAATACATCATACTATCAAAGTATCAATATCTCTATGCAAAAGTAGAATTAGTCGTCTTGCAAGATTGGTCAACTCTACACAAAAGTTGCAGAGTTGTTTTTCTCCACATTAGTCGTCTTGCTTGGACAAAATGGAGGAAAGCATCTTGGTTAGAACATATCCATCTGATTATACAGCATACCATGAAAAAATGTACCTAAATGTTATCTCCATCACCAAATTTTTCTCCATTTATTGGTGGGAACCTGGACATCAAATACAGGACTTGTTTGCTAGTCTGCTCAAACATTTTCTGTGATGTTTTCTACCTGATTCAGTTGAGCATGACGATCCTCATCAAATTTACCATTGTTTGTGAAAAAATAAATAAATTGTTTTATCTGTTTTGGGTGAGACCACAGCTTATTACAAAATCCCAAAGCAGTTTTTGGTTTATAATGGAAATTTAAAATAAATGAGAAAAGTAAATACATTATCACAACAAACACTTGTACAATTACAGGAAACTTTCGTTACAATTGTAATCTAGCTGAGTAGCAGTTATATACAACTAGGTCCATTTGAGCCTTAACCGAAACTGGCCTTTTCCATGTGCAGGTTTTTTAGTGATCCGTGGACGGTACACCATTCCTTGAGAGCAGCTGTACACCATGAATGATAGCAGCTGTACGCCATCCCGCTCTTGCAGGCCCTCTTAGGTCGCTGAATAGGTGGTCCCCAAAGTATATAACCTAAGAATTGCAATATGGAACCGTATAAATGCCAGAAAACATGAAATAATACAATCATGAGTTCCCAATTGCATGATTCACAATTGGTAAAACTATATGCAACTGAGCCCCTGATACAAGGATAGATTAATACCTCAGGACCATTCCACTTTGTTATTTGCAAGAATGTCTTCAGGCATCCGTGATAGAAGATTTTGTTAGGAAGAAACGCATCCACCTTAGAGAAAGTCAAAGTGTCTTTCTCCTCATTATAACAGCTGCAACAAGGTTCCACATCAAATACAGAAAAGATGAAAAGGAAGACAAATATGGAAATTCAGATGGCAGTATTAAAAAAAAATCAAAACCCCAGTAAACAAAAAAAGCCAATGAATTATAATTATTATACAGGTACTATAGAATTTCTGCATGGCACAGCTATACACTTGAATATGTCCAAATATGAAACAAATATTAGTTTCTAAGCTATAATATATAAAGGTCTATACCATAACTGGCCATGAGCGAAAGGTCAACTGGGGAGTGCATGATTGGCGCGCACACACATTGCTTTCTTTCTGGGAATGTCAGGTATTTCATTCCCTTACTCTGGCAACCACCTCCTCCTAATCTCATCCAGCTTTTCTCCTTTACTATTGCTTCTCTGTTAATGGGATTCAACCTCAAGCTTGTTGTGATGAATGATTCATCCCACACCCCTCCCTCCCTTTCTGTTCACACGAGACATGTTTTCACCCTTTTCAAATTTCATTAAACCAGAAATTTGGTTGGTTCATCATCATAGGTAATTCTTGAATGTTAGTGATGATTAAAGATGGTTGGTTTGATAGAGATACAAAGTTTAAGGCATGTTCTATGTTATCATGTTTATGCATGGCAAACTAATTTTAACACGAATGATAATTCTGCATCCAAGTTAGATGGTCTGAATATGGGCAAAAGGTAATGTATTCCAGTGGATGATATCCATTATGATCTGGTTCCATGGTTATATTATACTAATTCACAATAACAACAGATCTTTTAACTGGACCTATTGATGTCCTTCTATTATTTATATCTCATTGTTACTTTTCCAAGAAATAGTTATGTGGGTGTTCGAGGAATGCATATTTGTACCATTTTGAGTTGCTGAATGATTATGACATATTTAAAGAGGAATACAGAGGAAAGCAATTTAGCTCCAGGAAACAGGACAATAAATAATGCTTTCTACGTGAAACTCTTATGAATTGTTTGGTGCGTGTTATTTCCAATAAAATGTACAGGTACTTTAGGTTCACACGCATAGTGTGTGCCTGTGTGGCGCATTTTGTAGTTACTTACATATCAGATTATGTATAAAATCCATTGGATAAGTTTTAATAAACATTAACCTATTTAAGCAAAGTGTTAATGCCTCCAACATACCAAAAGCCAAAAGCCACCGCAACAAACATCAATTACAACACAAACAGAGCCACTAAATTTGAAAACAAACTTAAAATACTACCATCAGTAGAAACATGGATGCCAAGGGGCAAGGATGGGGGAACAAGAAAATGTACAAACTAAGAGGCTACTCTTTGCAGTGATTATCAGATGTCGGCTGACATGAATTCCATAAAGATCATAATGCTTTGATTATTGTTTTCTCGTTTGATATAACAAATTAAGCAGCATATAATTGGAATCCAATACTACTAAGGTTTATTGTCAGACCTCAGATCAGAACCCTTGCTTGGATTATATGAAGAGTTCAGATAGCGGTTAAATAAGGTGCTTGCTCGGACATTTCTAAACTAATAATAAACATAACATAGATTATATCTAGTGTCCAATGCAGAAAAAAAAATGTACTGAAGGATAAAAATGGGGGTAGGAGAAAGAACCGGAAAGGATGCTCTGATGTGTAGAAATCCGGTTTATTGGCTTTGGCGATTACAACATCAAAAAGTTCTCTCCGGCTGTCTCGGTGTCCCAGTGAATCCTAATTTATGAAACGCAAAATTTAGTAGTGTTTGCATTATTATTTATATATTCCAGCGAAATGGAAAATGTACAATAGATAACATGTGGAAGTTGTGGTCTTTAAGATAAGTAGATAATCCAGTTTGCCTAGCAAAAAATTGTCGCATGTTGTTTTGCACTGGAACTTTCATAAAAGTAACAAAAGAGCACTAGCAATATAAGACCACATTGTAAGAGAAGTAACCAATTTCACAAATGTATCAAAATAATAAAGTTACAGACAGATGCCAGTTTTCACTGATAGAGAAGTAATAAACAATTGAGGTTCACTTCAAAATGTTCACATGCATACAAAGGGCAGTCCGGCAGTGGTATGAACTATGAAGTCCAAAACTATATTAAGATATAAAGTAAGATTCAGTTGGTTGGTAATATTTGCAAGTCTAACACAAACAAATGAAGGAAAAATATGTCACAACAATATCTAGATCAAAATAAGCATAGCCGAGTTGTCGCAAACTGAAGGAGGACTAATTACATCCTTTTATTATTATTTTCATGAAGAAATGGAGCTTCTGATTCAAGAATTGAAATGAAAAGTGACAGTGTTAACTAAATATGGCAGGAGCACATGAAGAACATAAAGATCAGGTAATCATATCCACAAAAAGAAAGACCAGAGAATAAGATATTTAAAATGTGAAGAACTAATAGACCTAACAGGCAAAACTGCAACATGATACATATAACGTTGAGGAAGAAACAAATACGAACTGGAATATCTTTCAGTAGTATTTCGTGCACAAGCCTAGACACCCGATAATTCCTATACTCGCCAAAGTGAGAAACTTTTTTAAGGGTGAGTTTAATCTATTTTCAATATGCATGCCAAGTAAAGCATAAATGATAAACATACATTTTCGGGAGGGAGGGAGGGGGGTGGTGTTAAGGACAGAAAGAAAAAGAAAAATGGGAGCAAATTCTTATTTATCGTATTGTAAGCAAGAAGAAACATTCTACAGTTACCTCCAACATAAAGCACATTACTCCATCCACAAAATAACAGGGGGAGTTGGTTAACAAGAACAGTTTCTTCACGTTCTCTCTCAGCATTCTTAGAAAGCGTAGTAGCTCACCCTGACAAATAAGAACATTGATGTATATGAACCAACAGTAGACTTTTTGCTTCAGAATAGCAACATATAACAATAAAAATACAGTTTCATTCAATCCGCTTAGCTAAACATACATTTCTCACAAGGTACTTCTGTGGATGAGAAAGGATGCTTCTATGCACCAAACCACTATGATGTACATGCTGAATTGCTCTATTGACATCTTGATAGACATAAGAAGCATCAAATTCCAACTTAGCATCAACAAAATGCTGGACAATATCGGCAATAAGGCATGCCTGCAAAATAGAAAGCAAAGCAAACTCAAGCCAGTTTTCCTCCACAATGAACTTTTTTCTTTTGACAGATTGAAAAATTCTCATGTATAAGCATCAGTGTGACTATAGAAAGCTTTCAGTATTTCATTGGAGTTTTACTAATAATTTCGAATGACTGAATTCCAAA
>JAQRGC011542145.1:0-10399 GCA_028659135.1 Plantago lanceolata | reverse complement strand
TGTAGGGCAATAAATGTGAAGCTAACCACTAAAGTACATTACCAGCTACAAAAGCTGTATCCCACTGATAAAGAAGAAGAATTACAACCAAAATTTGCAATTAATTACTGACCAAATTTACAGTCTTTGGCGGGATATCTCACTATTATACTTTCCAATACGATAAGCCCAAATTTTATTTTACTTTTTTCATTTTTTTTCACCAAAACAAGAACAAACCCTTTTCAAGAAAAACATTTCCACTTCCAGTCCAGTGGTGAAAAATTGAAAAATTCTGAGACTGGTATTTCACTCCACCGCCACTGACAGCAGTGTCACTCAGATCCATTTCTTGGTACTCAGACTACTTCAAGCCTTGATTGATCTTCTTGGCACAAAAGGGTGTTGGGTTTTTTTCATTTCTTGATTTCTGAAAGTGATGTTTGAGCTCAATCAGAACTGACATTCCTCAACTCTGTAGGTGAAATGTGTGCTTTCTCTCTCTCTTTTCCTAATCAGCTCACTTGCATTATTGCTATTTGCTAGTACTCAGGTTTTACTTTCTTGTTTTGACTGTGTGTACTTTGTTATATTGTTTTTCAACTTTTGGGAGAAATTATGTCTTGATTTTGCAATCCCATTTGCAAGATTTCAATAAAGAGCTGTTTTTTAGTGAATCTAATTGATACTTTAGTGCTGAATCCAAAGGGATTTTGTGGGGTTCTGTTGTTTTAATTTAGATTTAATGCTACTGTTTAAAAAAGTTACCTTTTTTTAATGTGATCAGATCAAAATTAAGGAGTAATTGGCGACCACTCGCTGTGCTCGTGTGAAGGTATTTGTTTGCTTCTTTGCTCCAGTTATGGTTACATTGTTGTGAGGTTCGTTTTCGAAGATCTAGGTTATTTCCTTTTCGTATGATCCTCGTGTACGGTTGTCCGATTTTGCCCGATCTGATGTAGTTGTGATTGCTCCCATTTGATGGAAGATGAGAAGTTGAGATGTTGATTACTAGTGGAAATGAGTTAGCTAGTTAGCAGAGTTACATTGCTGGTTCCGCGATCGAATTTCGGTTTCTTTAGATTGCAGTTTTTGTGTTAGATGGGCAAATTTCGTGTGCTAATTTTGCTGTTTGAGTTTTCTCGGCTACTTGATTACAGTTTAGGTATTTTTGTTCTCCGAGGTGACTGTTTACAAGCATTTGGTATTTTGTATAGACCTATTCTCAAATGCCTGAATAATTGTGCAGGCGTTGATGTTGCTGCTTTGGCTTTGAGTTGAGGCCAATTACAGTTTAGGTAATTTTGTCCTCTGGGTTGCGACTTTTTACAAGTATTTGATATTATGTATAGAACTATTCTCAAATGCGTGAATAATTGCAGAAACGTTGATGTTGCTGCTTTGGCTTTGAGGTGACGCCAATTATTGTGTCACTTGCAGTTGCAGACGAATATGCTTAGACGAGTTGTGCAATAATGTCAAGGAATTCTAAGTGGAAGCTTGAGAAGAATAAAGTGAAAGTGGTCTTCCGGCTCCAATTTCATGCCACACATGTATGATTTCTATTACTAAATTTGAGTATTTTGATATATGAGTGGTCATTCTAAAGATTTTGTCTGCTATAAGTCATAGAGCTCTGTTTACGTCAGAGTCGTGTTATTATCTATGTTATGAGTATTCTTCAAAAGTATGGCTCTAAGGTGTTTTAGGTATATGTTATAAATGTTGATAAGCTTAGGAAATTGATGGAGAATAATGTCTAATGGTGGCTACAATGCATTTGACTTGTCACTGGTATGAACTTCAGGCTCCACAGTCTGTCTTCCATGAAACATTACATTGTTATAGATGCAGTGTTTTATAAACTCCAGAAATTGTAAACTTTAAACGGCTGAAATAAGCTCATTGGTAGCAGCATACATAGAATCACCTTTCCTGGTTTGAAACCACAGAAGCGTATTTTGATTTGGGTATCTCAGGTGCACAAAATTATTATGCAGAAAATTACAAATAAATATTAGATGCTCTTATGTATTGGAGGTGTTTGGGGCTCCTGAGATAATATCTGTGGTAGTCAAAACAAATGCCACACAATTGCATCAGGGCCGTGTCACACTCTAGCAGCATATCTGTTTATTCAATTTTACGCATGTTCTACTAAATAACTTAATCTGACCATGTTATGGGCAAATTTTGATATGATAATGTTCGCATGATGTTTCAGGTTCCCCCGTCTGGATGGGATAAGTTGTTTATATCATTTATCCCTGCTGATACTGGGAAGGTAACGGCAAAAACGACAAAAGCAAATGTGAGGAATGGAATGTGTAAATGGGGAGATCCGATTTATGAGACAACAAGGCTTCTTCAGGATTCCAACACTAAACAATTTGATGAGAAGCTCTATAAAATTGTCGTCTCCATGGTACTATTTCTGCCCGATTTTTTTTTTTCTAAAATTTTAAATGAACTTGTCAACATTGTTTTTGAATGGACTCCTCAATCTAGAATTGTAACGAAACGGTTAACTTTGTTCAGTGCTGCACAATTTGATTGGAGGGGAAAATAAGTTTTGTAACAAAATTGGAATTACAAATCATGTGATGCACATTTTTTTTTTTTCGTTTGTCACAAGCTAATTTCGAACTTCTGCTCAATGTAGCTCGGCTGTTGTTGCTCACTTACTTCACTCTTTCATTGTTATTAATCAGCAGAGACAATGTCTGTGTAGAAAGTATAAACACTTAGGCTGGTTGATGATTGCTAAGCCTCTAGTAGTATCTATTGATGTCAATGACCATGCGTCCATGCCAATGTCAAAACTCAGAAAATGACTGATATGATACGTTCATATTCAGTATAAGATTAACGAGGAATTATGGTACCCCATAGATCATCATGATTCTTCAAGTTTTAAAATGCATATTGCATACAACATAAAGCTCTTTAAGGTAGATGCATTATTTGATTGTAGAAAGCATATCCATGGGTTACTGCTTCATATTTTTCTCCATTTTTAAATTTTGATATACCTGTTCTTATTCTATTATTTTCTTCAGGGATCTTCACGGGCAAGCACCCTTGGGGAGGCTATCGTGAACCTTGCTGATTACATAGATGCTTTAAAACCTTCTACTCTTGCAGTTCCACTTAGTGGTTGCAGTTTTGGAACTATAATACACGTAAGGAAAATTGTGTACTGTACTGTATAGAGTCTGAGGTTTCCTATGACTTATAACATCCTTATTAGACCGCCCGTCTTCAAATTCATTGTCTTGATCGACTGCATTTATTTGTTTCAGATTACAGTCCAGCTGCTGACCTCGAAAACTGGATTCAGGTACTGGCCCGTTCTTTTGGAAGCTGACCCTGGATTTTTGGTTCAATTTGTAAAACACTCGGAAAATTATTGGTTGTAGGGAATTTGAGCAGCAGAGAGAACTCAGAGAAAAGGGGTTTCGCTCAGGCCACGACCGTGGTGGTGAAAGCACCAGTGGCAAGCCATATTCTGATGAGATCTTGAATGATAAGGTTATTATTCTGCTTTGTTATCCATCTTAATACTCCAGCTTAGATTGTTCTGTGTTTTTACTCAACGGTGGTTTAAGAACGTGCATGATTTAATAATGTTCATACTATATTATTTATCAAGGCAACATCCATCTCCTCTATATATGCCTCACGGTCACCAATCACCAAGACCCCCTCTTTGTAACTTTTTATTTTTTTTGTTTAGACTTAACAACACCTCCCCTAACACTAGAATAATGTTCAGCCTTGTGCCTGTGGTAGGCATTTTGGTGGAAATATATTCAGCCCTTCATTATTATTAGTCTTCTTAAGCATTGGATGTGCTGGTAAATTCGCCAAAAATGAAGATTTATACTTGCAAGTCTTGGAGCATTATGGACTTATAATCATGAGCTTTTAAAGTAGTCAAAGTATTTGTTTATTCTATCTTGTTTGAGTTTTCTCTAGATCATTTGATTCCGATTGTACTCCCTAATTTGGCTATGCAGGTTAGCCCATCGGTTAAATTCAAAACCGATTCTAGTGAACTCTCTTCTGTTGAGGAAGAGGTAAACTTCCATGAAGATTACGCGGACTCAAATTCAGGTGCTGGATTCGATGGATCGTCGAATACCTCTGGAAGTCTCTATGCCGAGAAACAGGACAACGAGGGTTTGAGAGGCAGCATTCCCAGTGAGATTCACACGCTTTCGCATTCTCACAGTCCAGGTACAGAGAAAGGAGATCTGTCTGACCACCAAAACTCGACCAGAGAAATTAGTCTTTCTGCTCATAGCTGGGATTCAAACTGTTCCGTTGATAATGAGTTAGCTGTGGCTTGTGAAGAGAACACTCGTCTAAGAGAAAGTCTTGAAGTCGCCGAATCGTCTTTTTCTAACCTTAAGCTGGAAGTCAACTCCTTGCAAGGCCTAGCTGATGAATTGGGCACAGAAACACAAAAGCTAACTCAGCTACTTGTTTCGGAGAAATCCTCTTCTGAAGAATTGGCAAAAGAAGTATCTTATATGAAGTCTGAGTGCCTCAAGTTCAAAGATGACATAGTCAAGCTCAAAGATTTGAAAATTAAGTCTGGGACCATAATTGAAGCTAGTGATCCCCAGGTTCAGGTTTTGAATGGAATTGATGTAGCAGAGAGAAAGATAAGAGAAATACTAAATAAAAGACCCGTTTCATATCAAGATAGAGACACTAACTTCATATACACGGAGTTGGAAGCACTCTTCAAAATTCTACAAGATGTGAAACATGGAACTGGTGAACTGCCTGCATCTGAAAACGGGTTTGGGTTGGATTTATGTCAGCCACAAAGTATTCTTCAGCATTTTGATATGATCCCATCAGTTTCCGAGGTAAATAACCCTACAGGTACTATAGATGCAATGAAAGGCCAAATTCTTGATCTTGTGAGGGAGTTAGACGACGCCAAAGTTGAAAAGGAAGCTATTATCCAAAAAATGCATCAAATGGAATGCTACTATGAAGCCCTTATCCTGGAGATGGAGGAAAACCAGAAGCTTGTGTTAGGAGAGTTGCAGCTTCTTAGGAATGAGCACTCGACTTGTCTGTACACTTTGTCAGCCAACAGAGCTGAAATGGAGTCGATGCACGAAAATATGAATCATCAGATGTTAAAATTAGCAGAAGAAAGGCGCGATCTGGAATCTCTCAATATGGAGCTGGAGAGACGAGCCACCACTTCGGAAGCAGCACTTAGAAGAGCCCGGTTGAATTACTCTATTGCAGTGGATAAACTACAAAAGGATCTCGGGCTCCTTTCTTCCCAGGTTGTGTCCATGTATGAAACCAATGAAAGCCTCATTAAGCAGGCTTTTGTGGAATCATTGGAAGATGACAAGGCTGAAATGCTATCTCGGTACCCAAATTCAAATCTGGGTCTGAGGAAAATATCGGGGGATAGAGATGTCATTTTGGAAGACTTGAAGAGGTCTTTCTATTTGCAGGAAGAGCTTTACAGAAAGGCCGAAGAAGATATCAATGAAATGCTTTCGTTATGCTTGAACTTGGATGTATATTCAAATGCACTGCAACAATCTCTACTTGAAGCGAATACTGATGGTAGAGTCATGAAGCACAAAATGGATGAGCTTACAGAGGAGTTGATAATTTCAACATCATCGCAAAATCAGTTGATGGTAAGGTTGCAGAAAGCCACTGAGGATATTCATGTTCTCAACGAGGACAAGTCCAACTGCATCTCACAGTGTAGGGATATGGCTCTGCAAAATCAACTTCTGGAAGATAAAGTTAGAAGTGTTTCAGGTGAGAATCAGCTTCTTGCTGAGAAGCTGAAAGACTTGGAGGTAATGATGACGGAATACAGAAGTTACCAGAGCAAATTTGAAGCTTGTTCATCTGAGAATGCAGACCTTTCTCTTCTAGTCAAACAGGAAGCATCTGAAAAGGAGAGTCTTCAAACTGAAATATCACACGTGAAGGAGAAGTTAGCAATCCTTACAGCTGAATCGGATGGTGTCTTTTCCTTGAAAAGAGTTCTCGAGGAAAATATCAATTCCATGCAAGATAAGATTACCAACCTGTTGGCATCTTACAATAAAGAATTTGGTATCTCTGCTAATTCTCGCAGTGTCGATGACACAGTCCCATGTGTAGAAGATGCCCTTTTGCAGTTAGAACAGGTCCAGCAACATACTTGTAGCAAGATCATTGAATTGATGAGAGAGAATCAAAATCTGGAAAGTGAGCGAGATGTTGCCAATGCATCCTTGAGTAGTGTCAGATCAGAAATTCTTGCAATGAAGCAGAAGTTCAGTTGCGACATGCAAAGTATGGTGACTAAACTGGATGTCTCCTCTGCTATGGTTGGGAAGCTTCAGTCGGAACTTGAGTCTGTAGCTAACAAGCTCCAGTTCAGTTCAGAAATTGAAGAAAATCATGCCCAGCAGAATAAGCTACTTTTGGCTGATCTCACACTTTTGGAAGATCAGATGCATGAGCTGATGTGTAATGGTGGTCACCTCTCTCGAGATATCTCAGGCTTGGACACTTTGGCTGAAGAACTTGGAAGAGGAAATTCAACTATAGCGGAGTTAGTGAGAGATAAGCAAGAACTCCACACGTCGTTACAGGACAAAACTGAGAAATGTGTGCAGCTTGAATCAGAGATAGGTTCTCTGGAAGAAGATTTGAGAAATTTGCATGATGAGTTGCACAAGGAAAAATCTTACAAAGGTGAATTGGAGGGAAAACTAAGAGACCTGTCGTCTCAGTTTGACAAGGATAGTGATAAACTCGCTCTAACCTTGAAGGAGAAAGCTGAGGAATCTATCAAGCTTGCATCCGAGATTGATGGCCTCAAAGAAGATTTGAGAAATTTGCAGGATGAGTTGGATTGCAAAAAGGCTTACAGTGACGAAGTTGAGAGAAAATGTAGTGATCTTACATCTCAGTTGAACAGGGATAATGGTGAACTTGCTCTGTCCTTGCAAGTTAAAACTGATGAATGTGTCAAGCTTGCATCTGAGATTGATCGCCTCAAAGAAGATTTGAGAAACTTGCAGGATGAGTTGCATAGCAAAAAGGCTTACGGTGCCGAAGTTGAGAGAAAATTCGAAGATCTTACATCTCAGTTGAATAAGGATAATGATGAACTTGCTGTGTCCTTACAAGTGAAAACTGAGGAATCACTCAAGCTCACGTCTGAGATTGATTGTCTGAAAGCAAATTTGATCAATTTGCAAGAAGAATTAGACAAAGAAAAGGCTTGCAAAGATGAACTAGTGGCAAAAGTTGGAGATCTTGGCTCTCAGATGAATGAGAAAGACGTGAGGCTGTCCAACTTGGAGCAGTCTGAGTCAGAGGTACTTCATGTTAGAAAACTGGTGTCTGATCTTGACCTGGAGAAAACAAGGCTTGCTAATCATTTGGAACAGCAAAATATATTAGTTGAAAAGCTTCAACAAGAAATTCAAGATAAGCAAGAAAGTTTTGTGTCATTGCAGAATAGAACTGCTGAATCTACTAAGCTTACATCTGAGATTGATCATCTGAAAGAAGATGTGAGAAATTTGCATGATGAGCTTCATAAGGAAAAGGCCTGCAAAGATGAATTGGAGAGAAAAGTAAGTGATCTTACTTCTCAGTTGAACAAGGGTGATGATGTACTTTTGAGCTTGGAACAGCAAAAGGTTGAGCTACTTCATGCTACGAAACTGGCATCGGATCTTGAACTGGAGAAAGCAGAGCTAGCTCGTCTCCTGGAAAGGCAAAATTTGTCCATTGAAAAGCTACAACAGGAGATTTCTTGTCAAGCCAGTCAGTTGTTCGACATGCATGACTACTCACTTGCTGCTGATGTTAAACTGGTTTATTTGTCAAACCAGTACGAAACTGTACTTCAGAAAAGGCATCTTGATTTGGAGTCTGCATCGAATCAACGTTCCACAATTGAAACTCACTGGAACGAAGAAAATTCCACTCTGTTGACGATTGTTAATGGACTTAGATCTGATTTGGAGGTCTCTAGAGCTCAGAATGAACTACTTTCAGCTTCAAATGATGATATGAGAGATCAATTTCAGGAGTGCAGAAGGAAGCTGGAAATGACTGAAGAAGAAATAAGTATGTTGTACGTTTCGAAAGAGCAATTGGAAATTTTGATTTTGGTACTTAAGGGCTATATGGATGAGAAATATGCCGGGCTAGCTTTACTAGAAGAGTACACAGAAGAACTCACAAAGCTTCGCTCGCAGTGTGGTGAACTGTCGCGAAAGCTCTCTCAACAAGTTCTGAAGACAGAAGAATTCAAGAACTTGACTACTCACCTGAAGGCACTTAAAGACAAGGCTGAAGCTGAGTGCCTTCAAGTTCGTGAGAAAAGAGAAGAAGGACATTCGGTTGCTGCGCAAGACTCCCTGCGAGTCGCATTCATTAAGGAGCAGTACGAGACCAAGTTTCAAGAACTGAATCATCAGCTTGCTATTTCCAAGAAGCATGGAGAAGAGATGCTTTTAAAGCTGCAAGACTCTATTGATGAAATTGAAAATCGGAAGAAATCTGAAGCTGTGAACTCAAAGAGGAATGAGGAGCTGGCACTCCAGCTTTTGGATTTGGAAACAGAACTGCAGTCTTTACTTATGGAAAAACGTGAAAGAATTAACGATTATGACCGAAGGAAAGCAGAACTGGAGTGTGCGTTACTAAGCCTGGAGTGCTGCAAGGAAGAAAAGGAGAAGCTCGAGACTTCATTGCGTGAATTTGAGGCAGAAAAATCTGGACATGTCAATGAAATCAGCCTGTTAAGGGAACAACTGGAAGAGCTGAAATCTTCCATGAATATGAGGACAGATGAATGCAAGCGCAATGGGATGACCAGAAACTCTTTTCATGGTATTTTAGACCGGGAAGGGTCAGCGAGTGATTTTAGAAGAGGAGATGGTGAAAGTGCAGATCCTATTGAACCTATGCTGTTGCAGACTGTTCAGGTAATTTTGTACCCTCTCTAGTCGTAGATGATAATCTGTACTCTGTATTGTGCCATGCATTAATGAAGTGTGAGTTTTCGTCTCGTTTCCCTTGTAAACTCTTTCATAGAGGGCTCTGTTTACATGGTTTAAACAGAATACTAAGTGTTTTATAATAATGCAGGATGCATCTGAAAGCACACACCAAATTCCTGAGGTATTGATGGAGGAATCTCCTAAGAAGTCTGCGAACTTAGATGTCAATGGTAATTGTGCCGGAGGAGCCCAAATGTTGAGATCTAGCATGGATCATTTACACGAGGAGGTATTTGCTCCTGAAAATGTCTAAAAACTAGTGCTACTTGATTTAACATGCCAAGAAACTATCTGAACTATGATTTATGATTCCCTCAAAATCTGTTCCTTTTCTTCCTGCAGCTGGAAAAGATGAAAAAAGAAAATCTAATGCTCGACAAAGATTATGACTCGCAAGAATTTCAAGCATCGGATAGACAAACAATGCAGCTTCAGAAGGTGATTGATCTCATTGACAAATATATGCACTATAATCTGTACACCGACACTAGCCTCTAGCCTCTAAAGTTAGCTGTTCTTTTGATGCCAGACAAATGAAGACCTCAGAAGGATGTTCCCCTCGTTCAGTGAAATTTCTGGTGGTGGGAATGCATTAGAAAGTGTTCTCGCGTTGGAAATGGAGCTTGCTGAATCCTTGAAGACGAAGAACAAACGGAATACCCAATTCCAGAGGTATGGCCTTTTAACGCAACGAAACGATCCAAGTTGCCTGTGTTCCTTACAACTTTACAAGGAGATAATATGCTACTAAAACTACATTGCATTTTAAATCTGTCTGTTCGCTTCATGTCCCAGTTCTTTCTTGAAACAACATAGCAACGACGAAGCAGTGTTGAAAAGCTTTAGAGACATCAACGAACTAATCAAAGAAATGCTGGAACTTAAGGGAAAGCACGAGAATGTGGAGGCCGAACTGAGAGAAATGCACGATAGGTACTCTCAGCTGAGCCTCCAGTTTGCTGAGGTGGAAGGTGAGAGGCAAAAACTCAAGATGACGCTTAAGAATGTCCGCGCATCTAGGAAACTCCTTCGCTCATCATCTGCCGACGTGTCACCTTAGCCAGAGACTACACGAGCACTCAGTCGATGCTTGGATTATGTTGGCTGATCAGGAGCTTGTAGAACTAGTCCTATCGGGTGGCAGTCTATGCGCGGAGTTGTCGTCATAGATAAGTATTAGTACAGTGAGTTTGCCAGAATTTTCACTGGCAAACAACAATGTCATCCAATATATTGATCACCCTTCAATGTTTTCTTTGTCCCACCCTGTGTTGCTGTAATTATGATTAATTGTATAGAGAAAATGAATTAGATTAATCTAAACTTGTTTGCAACTTCTCTTCTCTAGTACT
>JAQRGC011542141.1:0-12512 GCA_028659135.1 Plantago lanceolata | reverse complement strand
TATATTAATGCTTCTATCACGGTTGAATATCGTTTAATAAGGTGCCCATGCATTTCTCGTCTCATCCCATCTGGCCCATCATCATATCTTCCACATCAGTCACAAATCTTCTACTCCAGTACATGCATGTGCTCCTACATCATGTATTAGTGTCCCTCCCTGGCTGCATACCATACTATCATCTCCATATCATTCATGGAAATTATGAAAATCTCGATCCCCGCGGTAAGCGGGTAAGAGCGATCTTACCCCTCATTATTCATGGTGGTATCCACTAATACAGTGAACGAGAATCCACCTTGCATTGGGGGATTCTTGATTCAATAAACACTAGGTTAATAAATCACGGTTCAGAAATAATTTCTCCATATCACAGTTCGTAGAACATTGCGGTCAAAAAAAATTCTACACGTTCTTACATGAAATGCATCTGAATGCATGTATAATGACTAAAGACTACATGTATAATGGCGCAAAATGGATCCAACTGTACATGCGTTACCGATAGGCTTGATCTGAATGCTTTCTTCACTTGGCTTGGCTTCACAGTGGATAAACTCTGCTCATGTCAGGAGGAAAAGAAAAGAGGATGATGATAAGTTTGGAAACCAAAACCAAGAAGATTACAACGATATGCATGCGTGAACCACAAATGAGAGATGGGCGGTGCGTCAGCAGCCTCGTAGCGATCAACTAAATTGAGAGGCACAGAAAGAGAGTGCACTATTGTGAGCCCTAAAGATGAGGAAACCTTAATTGAACTGGAACACTGCACATAAGCAATCAATACAGTACAATCAACAATGCAATGGAAATGCAGTAAACAATAGTCACAGGTGACCTCAGATTTCTGATGCATCATTTAAAGTATAGTATATTTTCATTCAATGTGCATGAGTAACCAACTAAACAAGATCAAATCTTTCATGGGCCCTCGCAGCGCAACAGTGGCTTAACGGATATAGGAATCTGTAATTTTACAATCCATTTTACATGATCATAAAAACCAAAAATAGCAAGTAAATAAGAGCTATATCCACATAAGCAAAAAGAATGCTAGAAATAAAATAGATTAAAGGGTTATGTTTCAGCTTCTTTTTTTTTTAAGTAATGCATAACCAATTTCGTAATATTTGCGAATAGTAGCAATACTTCCGCCTGGCTATTTTTGAAATCATCATAAGTATAAGCTTTACAAACACACCACCAGGTGCTTACAGTTACAACTTCAATGCTTACAGAGTCTTGTCCAAACAGGTCTACACGTTAAATCATGGGTAACATAAAGGACTAATATTTGCAGATAAAATGACGAAAGAACCAAACAATGGACCATTGCCATGTTAGTTAGCAGCAGAAATTATGCAGAAACGAGTCAGTGGTGGAAGTCACCGACTAAGAGAGCATGCAATACTGTACAAAATGAGAAGTAAATGTTTGAAGCAAATCAGTGATTTCGCACAGTTATATACCCTCAGTAAAACGAAGACAAGTAAATGAACAGGTAAAAGATAAGGAAGCTGAAATTACCTTGCGAACCAAGTGACCAGCTCAATGTATGTTGAGTTGTAATAATATACACTATGATACATCAGGGATGATTCATCATCTTCAAATGTCCGAGGCTTCTTCAGACTCCTTTGATATGGAAGATTTGACCTCTTAACCCATCTAGTCATCTGCATCTATCAATCTGATCAAGAACTTAAACTGTGAGAATGCAGAATGTAGAAAGTAAAAGAATTAAGTAATATACAATGAAATGTTATAAGAAACACTGGACACAATGTAAATGTGGAAGTTAAAACCTCGAACATGAACAACCCAGGATAAGTTTTTTATTTGAATTCCATATATCAGCATAGGAAAAGGAACAAAAAGGAGACAAAAGACAGATAAAAACTGTCCTAGTGCTACTGTGATGTATATATCCATCAGAACGCCAAGTTCTTTTATAAGAGTGATTGGTTAAGAAGAGATAGAAAGGCAATGGTGTGGGAAGTATTTATCCACGCAACAGTGGTCAAAAGCTCATACATTCAAAATCATTTATAGGCCCCATCTATAGGAGTGAGAAGTGGATGGAAAACATGAAAATGGTTTATCTAACATGGCAGTGTTGGCAAGCTTCTTATACAAGCTCAAACTAGAGTATTGTTAGGCGAGATAATATGAGCACATAAAACCAAGCATTCAAGTGACAACTTTATTCTATAAGGTGTAACCACACAACAAACTTCAACAGTGATGACTTACAGACGCATTTACCTTTTCTTGGTTTTTTTGGTTTTAATTCATGAAATGTGGTATTTTTGGTTGAGGGATCCTTTCTTACGGACGATGATTTTCGAGAGTCTGGCTTCTTCGAAGATATCAGAGCTGATGACAGCAGAGCCTCAACAGCTTCCCGCTGCTCTTTTCTTTTCAGAATTGAAGAATTTGCAAGTGTCTCAGCTTGATTAGAAGATTTCTCATTTTTCTCCCGGCTGCTTCCCCCAGAAGATGATCCATCGAGTTTCGCCCCAACCTTTTGCTTATCGTGCGTAGTAGTTTTCATGAACCTCTCATCACGGGGAGGTTTTGAGTATTTTTCACTTCTAACATTCATCCCAGTGTCAGCTCCATGACCTGAGCTTTTTCCAGTGTTCTCTTTCATTCGCCTATCATGCTTAATAGTTTTTGTGAACCTTTCATCACGGGGAGGTTTCGGGTATTTTTCACTTCTAACATTCATCCCAGTGTCAGCTCCACGACCTGAGCCTTTTCCAGTGTTCTCTTCCATTCGCCTATCGTGCTTGACAGTTTTTGTTACTCTCTCATCAAGGGGAGATTTTGGGTGTTTTTCACTTCTTACCTTCATCCCATTGTCAGCTCCATGACCGGAGCTTTTTCCAGTGTTCTCTTCATTTTGATTACCTATTGAGCTTGGGAACCTCCTATCTTTATTATTACTATTTGGAACTTCAACAGATGCGACCTTCTCCAATGGAAAACTCCTTTGGTTTCTGAGACTTTCTTTCTCAACTTTATCACCATTATTAACTCTAAATGAAACATCTTCACTGGCAGAACCATAGTACTTTCTCTTTCTTTCAGATATATGATTCATCTTAGATTTATTTGCATCTTCCCTACTGGTCTTGACCCTTTCTACTGGCTCCAACTGACTTGCAGTACTTGAGGAATTTCCTGAATTAGGTTTGTTTTCCGTACTTTGCCCAATTATGGAGCTGTACGGTCTTTTACCAACCACAATCAAATTTCTTCGCTTTGCATCTTCAACAAGAGCTGCCCAGCTTAGATTTTTCTGCAAAGTCCGTGCATTACCGAAAATCCATAGAGAGTGTCTCGGTCTAGTCAAAGCAACATTCATCCGTCTCACATCTGCAACAAATCCAATACTGTTGGAACTGACCTTGGTTGTTTCAGAGCTAGATCCTGATGCTCTCACAGTAGAAAGTAGTAAGATATCAACTTCTCGGCCTTGGAAACCATCAACAGTATTGAACTCCATTTCCGAGGTAATAGAAGATCCAAATGCACTAGACAACCGTGACCGCAACAGTGATAATTGACATTTATATGGAGTTATGATGCCAATCCTTCCGCCAAAAAATTCTGATGGATACCTGTCAAAGATGACCACATAATTTTTTCACAACAAAGATAACCATATTTTGTCAACCAAGATAACCAATTTATTTTCATCAATAGATGGAATGTCACAACGGGTCAGGAGACTTACCTTCTCTTAAAGAACCTTAATACTTCAACTGCGGCATCAGCCTCACATTCATTGTACATGGACAATGCAGCTGCGTTTTTACCACGCAATTCTTGCCCATCAGCTATGTCAAAAAATACATAGGGACCAAGGCACCGTGTATCATGAAAGCGTGCCACTTTATTAGACATATCATCTCCATTCAGCAACTTGCCATCATAAAAATGAGAAGAAGGGAAACGGCATATTTCTGGATGCATCCTATACTGGTAATTTTATACAGAATTGATTTATTAATTTGAATCATGAGAAGTTAAGTGTGTTTGGCAATAAGAGGAGATAACTGAAAACCTACAATATAATATAATCCTATAATTAAAGGTTAATTGATTCATCAATTAATGAGTAACAGAACAAGGAGATACAATTCACACTCAAAAGTAATCCAGAACTTGCATTACCTGATGGGTAAGCATGATAACTGGATGGCCAGCCCTCTGCAATCTTTCAAACATGCTGCATTGGAAAGAATATTTGCTGGCAATGTTAGACAGAACTGTTGCGGGAAGCTGCTTGGGATCACCTACCTGAAAAAGATACCCATATTAACAACATCTTAGATTCAAAACTAACACATATCCCAGACCAAAGTGTTTACCATGATGCATTTGGTTCCCGTAGATTTCAGCAGCTGGAGTGGGATTAACGTAGCAGGTTCCAGGGCCTTTAGTATAACATGAGATATACACATAAATGAATAAGTAATCATGGTGTAAAAGGACAAACCAAAGAGAAAACCAAGGATACAACAAAGGGAGAAATAAAACTGTACTTGAGCAGCTTCATCAATCACAACAGCATCAAAGAGAGAATTTTCAGAGGATTGTATGAATTTATGTGATGATGCAGATTCAGAGCAGACACCATACAAAGCCCCACCACATCCACTCAGTGTACTCACAACAATTTCAGCCTCTTTCAGTATAGTAGTTCGAAGTTTATGTCTTAAGGCTCGGATTTCTTCACTGGCTTTCTTTTCTCTTGCCTGAACATTGGCCAGGTCGGTGTACATTGCTTTCTTCTCAGCATATAGTTTCCTTAGCTTTTCTTTTAGATCTTCATCAGACAATACATCATCCTCGCTATGTCCTTCCACCGGATTCTTTGAGCCTGAATTTCCTTCAGGTAAGTTGGCCCGCTTGGATTCATAGAATCTTATCTGGTCAACTAACTTTTCTAAGTTATTCTGCATCATAGTTAAAGAATCTGAACAAGTTCCAGATTTTTCATCATCATGTAGGTTCTTTTTCTCGTCGGCCAGGCGATTCTCAACCAGTGTATCAATAAAATATGGGAGAGAATTTGAGTGGATAGTCTTTGCATTACCAATCCTCACAAGATATGGCTTATACATCAGTCCATTACTTCCATAAAGACCTTCACTTGATATTCTTGCAACTAACTCATCAACTGCTGCATTGGACTGAGCACAAATAAGAACCCGGCCTCTAGCATTGCTTCCTGAGGATTTCTTACTTTCTACCTCCACAGATATCTGTCTAGCCAATGCTGCATCCTGCCAGGCTCTCGCAACAGCAACAGATTCACTTATCTTTACCCTGCTGCTGGTGCTATTCTTGCAAATTAGCCCATCATTTCTTAAACTTTTGTCATTTTTTATCTGAGATAAGGCGAGCAACCCGCTAACAATGGCCACAATGGTTCTGGTCTTCCCAGTCCCTAAAGCCAAAAACGAGGAAAAACTTATACAACACAATGTGATCACCGTAATATGAATTATAGACATGCGTAAGCGGAGAAACAAATGCTAAGTAGAAAGTGCCCAATAAATATAACATACCCGGTGGGCCCTGTATAAGAGTCAATTCAAAGTCATTCATCAAGTCAAATGTACCAGTAGCATTGCTAATAGCGTGCAGCTGACTGTCATTATATGACGATTTCAATATCTGCTGCAGAGACTCAGAGAAGCTACCAAGATTTGCAGTTCTTGATCCATGTCGAGCACAAGGATGATTTACAGGATTAAGGATGACTGGAAGCAAAGGGATTTCAGTTATTGATGACAATGCTTGAAATTCTCGAAGCTGTGGAGTAATGCTCATAATACGACTAATACACCACTTGCTTCTTTCAGTAAGATGCTTTCTAACTCGATCCAGACGAGAGCATCCCTGCAGATACAGCTTAACAGACGAGATATTTAATCTTCTTTTATTATCTTTCTCCCGCCTCTCAACCTACATGCATAGACCCAAGGTATCAGCACAATCAGAAAGCTGGATGATAAATAATTGGTTGCTCAGTTTACCATCCATGTAGAACAAGAATGCAAGAATGCAAGAAAACATAAATAAGACACATGATCATAATCAATCAACTCACTGGAAGACAGAAACTTAACAGTACTGCAAATGCATTATAATACAGATCAGCTCATTCTACCAACTCAAAAAAATGTATGTCAGTCAAAAGTACCAAAAGAGGAGTGGAAAAGATGGAGAAGAAAGATTCACCAATTTATGTTAAAATATTAAAAATAATAATAATTGATGCATCAAGTGGGAATTACTAGAGCAGAATAATAGATTCTCCACCAACACCCATAAAATGACCAAGATTTGCTAAGTTGAATAGGGAGGAGTAACTTAAGCCATCTGTGAGAAATTAACGAACAAACCATGTTCATCCACGAATATAGAAAATGGCAATCAAGCCAGAACACCTTGCTCCATTCATGTCCCATAGATTAGGTGGATTGCCTTATAAATCATAGAATAAACAACTGAAACAAGTTGCTGTCATATATACCAATATTAAAATACACAAGTACCTTTCCAATGGCGTGAACATTGCCGATAGCATTTTGCAGAGGTTTTATTGTAAGTAAAATAAGATCATTCTCTAACAAGCTTTTAGATCCAGTCGACTTATCTTCATCATGGACAAATCGAACAACATGAAAGTCATCAATTCTCTCTACTGACAACACGGATAAACTTCCACAGCCTATTTCATCAGTAGAAGATATCTCCTGATACGAACTTTGTAGTTGCGCTTTGAATTCTTCCAATACCAACGGCCGGAAAATGTCAACATATTCAGCAGGTGACTGGAAGCATACAGGGACTTCCTTTAATTTGCTATCTTTTTGACAATCTGTGTCATTTGGAGATGCTAATCCAACAGTGATGAAGAAATCCAACTCTAGGATAGGTCTATACCAATCATCAAGACTAGGGGGCTTAAATCTTTTTAAGCCACTGTTCATCCTCATAGATCCAAGTCTTTTGTTCACGGGAGAGGATAATTGGATGACCTGCCGTTTAGGACCAGAAATAATTGGTTTTGTAACCAACCCATGCTGACGAGATGGTGGTTTGAAAAATGAAAACTGCCATGAATCGTCATCATTCTCCTGTACTATGTCCTTGAGGATTTCTTTGGTAGCTTTTATTGGCTTCTCCTTTATTATTTCATCAGTCTTTTTTAGAGGTTTGATAACAGTACGATCAACCTTTCTTCCAGATATTATATCAGGAAAGGCCTTGCTACTGGAATAAGCTTGAGATGAAAATGAATCAAGTTTTTTTGTATCAAGCATGTCATCAGACAATTTCTTCAAAGTAGAGTTCTCTTGTAACACAAAGGAATTGTCACTACAATCGCCTGCTTGTATTTCTTTTCTTTCACTATCTGACCCTGCAATAGAAGAGGAAAGTGGTGCTGGTGTGCCATGCATTGTGTCAGGGCTAATTTTCTCCTTAACGTTATCAGTAGAATCAAAAGGATCCGATGGAAGACATGCCTCAGGGGGAACCAACAAAGATTCACGAGCAGTATAACCTTTTCCTTTCACATCAGCATTAGTCTCTTTTCCAACCGCATTTGTGCAGGTTTTATTATCGGCACTTTGAGTTGACCGAATTTGAGAGAACTCTGTGCTGGAAGATTTATATGTTTCTCCCTCATCATCAGAAAGAATTATGACACTGTCTCCTGCCGAAGAATCAACTGGTTCAGAATCTAGGATAATCACTTCTGCTTTATTCAGAAGCAGATTTTCAGAATCTTCCGTTGAACCAATAATCCTATTCAATGATCCTTTAGACAGTGAATGTTCTGACTGGATCCCACTTTTCCTCAATAAAGAACTCTTATCCACCAATGAAACGGAAAGGCGAGCTACCTGCTTGCTTACTTCATCCACGGAAACTTGATCTGTAAGTGCAATAAAAATCCAATGAGCAGTGATTTTTACTGACAACATAGAAAATAAAAAAGTAGATCATGCCTGAGTTACGAGTCTTACCACATGAGATCAGTTTCTCTATATCGCTAATTGCTGAGGCAGATTTATTACTACAGGATGATTTAATTAGCCCAAGCAGAGAAGCCAAGGTCTGCTTCCAATATCTCACCACAACAGTAAGTGACGACTTCCCCCAATCAGCCAAATCATGAAGCCACTTGATGTTATCTAAAGTTTGCACCATTATGACAGAATTTAATGGAAGTTTTTCAAACACAACTGGCATGACTTCAAGCAGACGGATGCATGATATCTGGACAATATACAGGGAAGTTTACTAAGACACCCAAGAAACAACTCAGAGATCCTTGTCCTAAAATAACTCAGTTACTGTAGATTTTGGAACCACAAAATACTACAAACTTTCTAATATCAAGTCAATTAGCAGAAAAGAAATCTAAGCAACATTTCTGATGATTGGTCCATGTGTGATACCATGTATTGCTACACTTGATAGCAGTACATCTCAATATATTATGAGCAGATATTAGAACATTTGATTCTTTATAAGAAGTGAGAGGTTAATTGATATGCATAAGTAAATTAAATGGCGGAGTAAGCTGAAAATACATCTGAAGCATCATGTGGCAAAATAAATTTGCAGACAATATCACAATATTAAGAATCATAAGTCGTAACTACCTGTGATATTGTGTAATCAATGAAAGGCTTCCCTCCATCTAAGCATTTTAGAATTGCAGGCCATGCAACTTGAGACAATAAGCAGTTAAACTTCTCCCACAAGGCGGGGCCAATGATTGATAAATGTTCATTTCGGTCACTTGGTGAACAATCAAAAACAGGTTGCTTCAGAAATCCACCTTGCGAAGAAAACTTAGGAGCATCTGATGTATTCTGGGATACAGTCAGAGCTGACGAATTCCCTTCTTTGAGCAGTTTGCACATGATGAAAAAAAGATGATGTAAAGTCCGGAAGTTGGACAGAACAGAATCCAAATGAACCTGAAAATTGTTGATCAGTTCTACTTCAGTGGATCGACATGTTGCACCTGTTTTTTGTTTTTACGGGGGTGGGGCCCTGTAACTTAAGGAAAAACGCAATTGCAGAAAAGAACAAGGATGCCAGAAGGCCCAATAAAATATGACGCAAATGAAAAGAAACCAATTATGTAATCGAACAACATATTGGCTTCTCTCATGAAGAAAATTCTACACTTGATTGATAGCTAAGATTTGTGAGCATTACTATTCTAAAATGTGAACCAAATAACACAGCACATCTCACCAGTTCTAAAGCATGCCTCAGTCCCCAAAATAAAGCTAACAGCGAAGATGGATCGGAGCAAAGAAATTGCAGACCACCAGTGAGGCTACGAACATTTGAAACTTTTTCAAGGACTAACCTTCCAATTTGTCTAGTATTCTGGAAAATTAGAAAGAAAGAAAAAATTGCAGAACATCAGACTAAGCTAAACATGAAAATGTTAATTAGATCAAAGACCAAAAGCAGAGCTCTAAAGTCCATATAAGACAGAATATCAGTTTGGTGAAGACTGAAGAACATAAAATGTACTATAGAGAAAGACTTGCATCAGTAGGATCCAGAAGAAAGAGAATCAAACTATTGCTCATCATAGGTTCCCAGGTCCACTGCTTCCTAAGCTCTTCTTGCTGCATTTTAACAACGTAATGAGCAGCAAACCTGCAACCGAAATCCAGATTGTAAGAAAATTAACCCACCTTGAGTATATAAATCAAAACTCCAAAGAAAGATCATACTACACGAGCTAGCTAACAAAATGCGTGATTGGGAACTAACCTCTTGAAAGTCTTAACTAGAGGCAAGCACATCGTCGAGGTTCTAATGGAGTTTCTTGACTCTGTCCCTTCCCCACCATCATCAGCGCCAGAAGGAATCTTCCACCCTAACAAATATGAAATTTCTGGAGCACAGTTTGCTAACCAATTTCTGACAGAAAACGACATTTCCGAGCTATTCTCAGTTTCAATCAATGAGAACAGAGACAGTGCCCAAAAAACAGCCTTGGAGAAAGTAAATGGCAGAACCGCAGGATCAATTTCAACCAACACATCAAACCATAACATGGGCACACACATCCAGTTCCCATCTACTTGTGAGATTATTTTATGTTGCTGCCTGAAGTCTTTCCAACAACTCAAACCCTTCTCCTCTGTATGGGAACCGAAAAGATTGTCTTCTTCATCTTCCATATCAACGTAACTAAGACGCTTGATTGGTTTGTCGCTTGGATGTAACTGACCCTCCAAAACTATAGACATCAAGGCTGAAGCATCTGATACTATGATGGTTTCAATAAGATCCAGTGCTGGTTGCCGAAAAGAACTGTACAGTGATACATCCTTCAACGAAGAAACAAGAGAAGGGCCCCTGCAAAATAGACAAGGAGCAAACAAAAAAATAGGGTAATAAGCTTTGTGTCGATTCACCAAAATCACCAGTGAAATTGCAAGTTCAGATGGTAAATTGCTAGGTGTCAAATAAAGATCAGAGCCATATTCCTAAATGGTTCCTACCACATGTGTCCACATTCAGAAGGCGGGCAAGGTGGATTCATCTTGTAACCCCGAATGACAATGATAAGAGCTATCTGCATAGAATAAAATACTAGTGAGGTCATGAGAACAAGTCACAAAAATGTCCAAGCAAAGAGTGACGAATAGCAAACCTGACAAGCTTTTTTCCTCATGAGTGTGCTGAAGTTACTGCTCACTGGAACTTGGTGCAGGAGAAAGTATAAAAAATGCCTTCTTTGTTTTTCATGGTCTCCATCTTGCAAAGCTTCAAGAGACTACAAAGAAAGAGGTATGCATGTCAATAGAATTTCTTCACGATCTGCATGTGAATTGTGTATGGGGATAGAGTATAAACACAAACAGAACAATAAACATGCCTGCAGAAGCGGCTGGAAAAGATCAAAAATTTCTTTATGGATCTTCTCGTTTCTAGTATGGAAACACTGGCCCAGCAGAGTATTTCTCATAACACTAGGAGACAGTGTAGCCCTTAGCCACAGTTTATATCCTGTGCAGAAGGGTATCAGGAGATGGTTCCGGAACTTAACAAGATTACAAGATAAAGATAGAATCATTTACCAAGCTTTTCAAACATTAGTCTCAGGCAGTTAACAGCATGAGAAAACTCAACCGAATCGTCACTAATATGGTTGAGAACGATGCTCAGAAAAATGGGATAGCGGTCCAAAATCCCTTCTTCAAAAGCAGGAGGCTCTAGGAAGCCAACCCTTCAAAGAAAAAAAAAATGGTATTAATTAATAAATAAATATACATTTACACATTAGAGTAGTGAACCAACTGTTTCCTACAATGTTTTCATTCCAAGCCATACAGTTATTCGATCCAACTGCAGCCTGGGCCTTAAAGTCCCAGTAGTAGATTCGGCACCTTCCATTTCCAGTACTGAAATGCATTTCTTCAGTAAATTCTGTAATGGATCCACATCTGTAGATATCCTGCATCAGAGGATATAGTATAAGACTCAGTCTTCAATAAATTACGTCTATATCATGCTTCCTCCCTTCCAAGAAAATGTAAAGTTAATAATATATAAATAAATGAAAGCGAGGTGATGTGCATGTCCTCACTAAACAGTGCATCTTTCTCAGTTCCTGGGTGATAGTGTTGGTATGCCAAAAGAGTTATACATGGAAGGTGCAGCATCCTTCAGGCATAAAACACCATCTCACATTTGATGTCTGAATTTTGTATAGAGTATTATTAAAAAACTTTTAGGATATCGACACTATATGGATCACAAATTTGGCATGTTAAAATATAGATAACACAATATCACATCAAATGTCTTTGATAGTAATATCATTGATTCTAGTAGCTTTTCAGATATACCATATTATGGTTGTGTTTATATGTGCAAGTGTGTGTGTGTGTGTCTCTGTGTGTGTGTGTGTGTGTCTGTGTGTCTGTGTGTGTGTGTGTGTGTGTGTGTGTGTGTCTGTGTCTTAACTATAATAATTTTATTCCAATAACCTTTACAAAAAACTTTACAAAAATGTCCCATTGTATGAAGGATGAAAATAATATGAAAAATAGACCTAAGGTGATATAGAGATACATCAACAAAGTTTAATAGACAAAAGGCTGATCCTTTTTCTAAATCTTCTTGAAACACAGGCCTCCAGCCCAGAGTAACTCGGTAGACAAACTCTTTCAGAAATGTGGGGAAAATCCACAGAGAAATCCAGGAGTTTAGTTATCACATAGCTAGGGAATATCCAATAAGCTAGAAAATGGAAAACCATGACTAAATATCCTCGGAATGACAGTTTTAAACAAACAATAACATCAGAGTTACAATCATTTAACAATGACTTCCCAGGATGTATATGGCACAGAATGCAGATATGGTCAAATCCCAGATCATGTATATCCATGATACAGCTAAGGCTATTTAATTCTCAGCCAAATCCAGATAAC
>JAQRGC011542057.1:0-10857 GCA_028659135.1 Plantago lanceolata | reverse complement strand
AAAAAATTTATTATTTATTTCTGGTAAAGTCTCAAGGAAAATCAGTTTTTCCTACGAATTAGGAAAATCAATATCTTTTCCACTTAAGTGTTGAATACACTCCTCTAGTTTATACTAATTTAAATGTTAATTTTCTTAATGTTTAGGAAAGACTGATTTTCATGAGACTTGATCTTTATTTTTAAACGCTCTAACACTTTTCGCTCTCGTATATTTTTAGTTTTCTCGAATTGTTCTCGCTTTTGAATTTTCTGTGCAAAACCAGATTCTTGGTCCTCATTTGTAGAGTTAAACCGTCATTTTCCCCTACCTGATGAATTGATTTCCAAACAAGTGAAATATGAAATCATGCAAGAAATAAATCGGAAAAAAAAAAAAATGTAAGTGCAAATTTGCTTGTCATTGAACAAAATCAAGAAATCGTTTACAGTATTGTAAACAGATAATTACAATCTCCCATGGCATCCACCAAGCTTTATGAACTCAGAGTTTGGCTTCAAGTAGATGCCCAATGCGCATGAAAAATAAATACATAAATATTGTTCCGACATTTTGTTACATCCAGAAGAACTCCGGGATGGAGCAAGCTGCTCCTTTAATTGCATTTTGTCACGATCTTCGTGCTCTACAAGTTGCCTTAAGCATTGTTGCTCGCTGCCTTGGCTAAAGAAGTGAAGCTGAACCTGCAAAGAACAAAGTGGAAATTTGAGGAATGAAGATCTTTCTGTACAAAAGAACACAGTTGTTGATAACCTTGTAACATTAGTGGTGCCAATCAACTTTCAGGGATAAATTACCTAAGTAGTGGCTTCTGTGCTGGAACGCTCGCTGCAGGGACCGGTGCTGTAATAGACGGTTCCAGAGGCTATTGTCAAGAAAACAGATGTATTAAATCAGGATAGTTAAGTTTCCCAGTATTTCATCAATCACTGGAAACCTGTATTGAAACTACTACTAAATTTTTATATACTGTTCACATAATGATTGACCTAATGAAACTTTTGTTAGATCCAACTTGTACACTCCTTACTCTCAAATTTTGTGCAGCAGAAACTATCTAATTCTCAAGAGCGGCTTCAGTGGAGCGTTTTAAAACATGAAGGGAACAATGAAAATAGCAAGATAGGTGATTTCCATAAATTGTTTATTTCACAGATACAGGTTATGTATTATTATACGGAGACACATGTGAAGAACACATGGAAAAACAGATTCAGATGATGCACAACAAACTCATAAACTGGGACTTCTGCTAAACGGCTATATCACAATCCTACATGCAAAATGTTGCCAATTAAGAAAGTGTGCATGCGCTGACAACCCACCTACACAACTACAACCAGTAGGTTTTGGCAAAATCAAGTGCTATATATCATAATTGGCCTTGCAAATGCAAAATACAATAACAATAAGAAATTATAGCTTTATGCAAATAGAGTGATGGGTTACTGAAAAGACCTCAAGCTCTTCCAAGTCTCTGTTTCCTTGAATTTCAAAGATGGATGTAGACGCAGTACCAGCTGCTGCTCCTATAGCTTGATCTTCCGTTGGGAACTCCAACTCTTCGGTTTTTACAACATTATCGTCCAGGATTTCCTTCTTCACTTCTATTCCCCCAACATGCCCATTAAGTGAATTGAAAGAACCTTCATGACCAGAAATTTGAAAGGATTGCTCAATTATAGGATTCTCCTTTGCCAATGAAACTGGTGGATATGACTTGAGGGGAGGCCCAAACTGAGATCTGCTTGTATTAAATCCTGCAATTTCAGGGCTAAGGCCTGGTATATTCTCAGTGCTACCGAAATCAGGTTGAGATTGTTTCTCTGCCTTCGTCTCTTCCACTGAAGTTGCATCACTACAAAAGATTGCTGTGTTTGTAGATTCTGTCAAGCTAACTGATGCAGCCAGTTCATCTACTCTCCTCTTTTTCCTGCTCACAACCATATCAGCTTGTGGGGAGTTTGAACGAAGCAACTTACGACTCTCAACAGAACTCCTGCCAGAATGGGCTGGCCGCACTCCACCAGGGAAGACAAAGTTGGGTATGTCTTTGCGCTTTACGTGAAGAACATGAATCCACATCGAGTGACTCAAGAAAGAGTATGCATACACATCACGCTTGAAATCATCAACTGTCCTCCTTATATCAAACTGTCCACTCTCCTGAGGATTACTGCCTTCTTTCCTTCGCAAACCCATAAAATAACTATGGTGGAACGGCTTCAACTTATCGGAAAATTCACCAGGATAAGGATGGCACTGAAGGACCCCATTGGTATCCCTCTCAATCTGTTGATGATTAAAAACAAAGATAGCCAAGATTAAAACAAAAAAGAATGGACAACACTTCACCTGACCCTATCAGAGAGACAGACGGATATAGTTTTGCTAAATGCTAACCTTCAATGTAAGCAAACGTATTCTGGACTCCACCCAACCTTTCCAGTTCATCAATTCATCAGCAGTCTCTGCTGCTATATCTATCTGTAGATAGTTTCTGTATGCTTCAAAAAAAGCAAAATGTTCAAAAAGTGCCTCCCAGCTTACTTTCTTAGCTTCTATTGCCTGCCACAGATAATAAGCAAAATGAACAAAAGGGACACTATTAAAGAAGCACAAAAGAAAGATAATAATCTAAAAATGGGTGGGGAAAACAAAAGATCCACTAATTTACTGCATATGTTTACATCATAGAATTGTAAATCCAAGTCCATTGATAATAAGTACAGGTCACACTCAACGGATGAATTGTGCATCTATCATTATGTATTTGACATATAATAGCTGGAAGATGGAAATAGTGAAATACTAGAAGGCCACAGTCAATATGTAACCACATCAAAATATCTAATTAACTGTATCAGGTGACATGAAAGCAAAGCTGTTGCCAAACACAAGGGCGATTAAACTAGCAAAAGACGTCCGACTGCGAGATGAAATACCTCACATATTTCATAGCCCCTCTCAAACTCTTCCTTCATAACCCGTAATGTACTTGTTGACACATTGTAGCTAGAATTCATGCAAGGATATGCAGGAGTTATTATGGGCATCAAGTGTGTTCTGTCCCTTGGATTTCTTCTAGGATCCCAAAAAGGAAGCCCTAAAGATGATTCTTGTATTGGACATAACATAACAGGATTTGGCCAGCGCCACTGATTATAGACCCTAAAGAAGCGCGATACTAACATGCTTGGCAAAGCATTGGGGTATAGTTGACAGATACGGGCAACAAGCAATGCCCAGTTAATACCACCAAGGAAACCGGTCACCTGGCCACAAGAGAAAACATCTTTTAAGAAGAGTAATTACTCCGAGGAAATGAGAAACGCAGAATAAAGTCTTTGATTTCTTACATTGGAATAAACTCCACGCCGCTTTGCCCACAACCTTAAACATCGCAGAGTAGTGCGAAAAGTCTATGGAAAAACAAATTGATTATTGGACTTCACGGTATAATAATGACAATAAAAGGAAATATTTAGTAATGAGGCGTAAATTCGGACCTGAATATTTGGAACCAGACGTAGGAGTTGATCCGTTACTCTACAACCATTTAGACTACGAACGGTCTGTTCATCCACATTTTGCAGTATGGATTCTTGTGATACATCCAGGTCCTGTGGTAAAAATGTGAATAGGTATAAAATGTAAATATTGGTTTCCATGTACACGCTCATGAAACAAATTCATAAATGCTAAACTAAAGAATACAGAAAATATTAGCAAGGTCCAGAAATTCTTCCTCATTAGTAAGATACGGCATGATTACACTCAAAACAAAGGCTGAGGCCCACAGCCAAAAGTGGAATCTTGGTTTTATAAAAATCACATGAAATTTTACATGTCCAAAACAGTTTTTTCCTCTTTTGTTTTCTTTCTTTTTCTTGTTTTCATGAAGTAGCTGCAAATTAAATCAAGAACTCGTAACAAATTTACCACAAACAAACAATCAGATATGGTAAGCAGTATGTACATAATAGAACTAGTTATCATTTCAGTATATCTTTTCTCCAGAAAATTCACCCAAAGTCTAAAGAGTCATATTTTAGGACAGCACTTGGACAAAGGCAAAACAAGAAAATAAGTTCAGGAGATAACTTCCATTTCTGAAACTAGCATGTATGAAAGCCTTGACCCAGCCATTGTTCAGAATTTGCATTGCAGTCTCCAGACACCGTATTGTGGTTCAATGTGGTACCTTTGGCATATTTTAAGGACCCTTTAACCATTATCTATAATTAGCACTGATAATAGCCTTCCGTTGTTCGTTAAAAGATGGAAAAAAAACCAGTACATTCTTCATTGTATTCAAATTCAAATGCATACAGTGAAGATAATATCCTTGTACATGACCAATTAATCATGCAGGTCAAAAGTCTTACTTTGCATTTCATAAGAGTTTAATAAATTGAAACATGATACATAAAATACAACTTACATGCTAAGGACTTAGTAATAAATAGTACAAAGACAATGTACATACCTCCGGTATAACCCAGAGGGAGACATTTGCATAAAGCAAATCAATAGAAACACCACTGAACTTAAATTTCATCACTGGAACATGAGCATCAGGTACAGGATGTAGCTCCTCTACTTCAGGCATCTCCAATAGCATTTTGTGAAGTTCACCGAAGAAGTCTTCCTGTATGAGACAGAAGTTACAATATAATACTAATGAACTACTATGCGATAAGTCAGATTACTAGATACAAGGCCATTTAACATACAGTTCGACTAGCATGCTTTGGCCCAACGCATAAAGTATCAATATCAGCTCCAGGGCCATGTACCTGTTAAATATAGGAAAACAACCCAAGGTCAAAATTGCAAATCAATAGAGAACCACAACTATGGAAAAATAAACAAACAGACAAACATACCAACATGTCAACCATATTGAAAGAGACTATTGGTTCTACATAAATATACCTAGCTATTCCTGTGTTTTGACATTAATCCGCATCAGGATGCCTAAGATCTCAAGAATTTTCTTTAACTATGTATTAAAAGTGAACCGGGGTTAAAAGAGAAATGCAAGTGCAATCAAACATTGCATACAAGCAGAACGTTCCTAATTCAAATGCTGGATTCCAGCAACCATCAATGAAGTGCACAGCAAAGATTACTTTAGTGTACTTTCCAACAATACCAATTAGCAGCACAGAAGAAACTTAATACTTCACGGGGCAATATATCCACTAACGGAGAGGATTGTTATATGGTGAATTAGTGACACATTGTTGCAAAGAGTAATAAGAAGAGAGAAAACTCATACACCAAGTCGATAGGATCCGAATGTGAATATTTTTGCATTTGCTTCATGGACAATGGACTCATTATAACCTTTGGCGCGGCTAACGTTCTTCACCCAAGTTTTCACAATCTGAGAATTATAATCCAAAATTTCAAATTAGTTGTTTTTCTACTAAGAACTAGTAAAGGAATATTAGATAGCTCAAGAATACAATAGATTACCTGGTCTAATCTGCCAAGAACTTCTTCCCTTTTAATCGCTTCTTCTTGGCTCTCATATAATCCTGCATCCACAAGAAACTGATAGCCCACAGGTCAGAACTGTTACAATCTACTTACACTTGGTTTTTCAACTTATTTCAGTTCCAAAATCTGAAGAACTCCGTAAGATTATGCAAAAGAAGCATGAAACAAAAGATCTTTTCTGAAGTCTTTGTTCTTCAGCAAAATATTATTTCTAGTAAAGGGAAGGGAGAGAGAGTCAAAAAAAAAAATATCAACTCTACTAATCAAAATTATCAGTGAACATAAGACGGATGTGAACACACACTCTCAGTTCATTCAGCTAAAGAAAATTATAAACAGACAACTCATCAAAGCAAATGACAAGAACAGCCAGAAAAACGATTATCATCTGTAGTCAAGGTGCAGTGACTTACCAAGTTCGAAAATTGCTCAAAGAAAAGCTAAATTATTATAGCCAATAGTGAGACCTGGCAAGGCTACTCTAAGTCTATAACTATTTTGTCACACAGTTAAGTTTATATCCTCTACAATTTTCCTAACTAGAAGAAAGATACGCTATTACCAATTCGATACCATGCGTAGCACATTAAATGCTTTAATTACGATTCAATTTATGTGCAAAATCGAGATTAAGTAACGGCATCAGAGTTAAGTGCGATAACAAAAAATAAACCTGCTTATTTCACTCATGTTTCCGATATGGAAATTCAAAACAGTGATCAAACCGAAAACCAAGATCTAGTTACTTCCACACCCATACACTTCCTATTCTAACTAGAACACAAAGAATAACTCAAAATTCAAACATCACCGAACGATAAAAAACATATCAAAAGGAAATAAAAGACCAACCTTTTCTAGCTCCCGAGTCTTCGCGATGTCGAATTCAGTTGGGCGACCGGTCGAAATAGGCCCAGATAATCCAATGCGAGCTGCGGTGGCCATATTATTCGATCCAGAACTACTCATAAAACTATCTACTTCGCAACAAACTTAATTTTTTTTCCCTTTCCTTCGTTTTACTGAATCAGATAAACCAAAAAAAGGTACAATTAACTAGCAACAGGCATCTTTTTTACTTCTTTTTTCCTTTTTTTTTCCCTGTTCACATAAACATTCGAACTCTGAATTCTCCACAAACAAAAAGACAGTAACAGTAACGTAAAGCAATCAATCAATATTCTTGCTTTCTTTTTTTTATATTCAATTCGACAGAAGATGAAGATGAATCACTACAGAGGAAAAATAAATAAACAAATAAATAGATACAACAAGCAAAACCGGAAAAAGGGCTTTTCCTCTCTTATTATTTTCACTCTCAGTGACACTAATACAGGCACTAGAATTGGAATTGAGAACCCTAACAACACGTCAGTCGGCCTCAATTGAATCTCTCTCCGATCTTCGGAAAAGTAGTCGGAACCCTAGAAACATCAATTGTAGAAATCGATTATGCATACGAAAGCAATAATTGGATAGATTTAGAGAGAGATATAGAGAGAAGATAAATTTACCCCGAGAGTCAGCGACTGAGCCAGAGACGAATCGTACTCAATGAATAAGATGATGATGAAGAAGAAGAACTATTTTTTTAATATAAATAGAATTGAATAGTTGAGCTTGAGCAGCTGATGAAGACGACAGTGCAAATCCGTATCATAAAAGGACAGGCAGATTTTGGGGTAAATTCGCGGGTTTTCTAGCTTTTCTCGCTCCGACTTCATAGTTCGCGAATTAAGAATCACTAGTTTGCGAATTAAGGATCACTGATTTGGCCGTCTGAATAGTTGAAATCATGAAATAGAAAAACAAGGATATTAGGAACTTAGACTACCCCCAATGGTGGCTGACGATGGCGGGGTCGTGGTGATTTTTTATTTTTTTCTTAATTTCAAATGGAGAAATGATACATAAAATTGACAAAAAAAATATTGAAAATGGATATTATTACTAGAATAAACTGAAGATATATTATAAAGACGTACAACAAATTTAAAGCACACATACATTTAATTTAAATCACACGTACAAGTAATTTTAAGCAATTACAACACAAAAACATAAATGACTGAAATGAATAACAAACAAAACACCCATCGATCTTGACCACCCTTCAATGCAACCTGTAAACGTGTTCCATCAAGTCTGCTTTGAGTTTTGCGTGCACGTTGCTGCTGCACATATAACGATGAATTTTCATGTAACAGTCCATTTGGTTGCATACTCTTGAGGGATGACGGCTGGTTTTGATCTCTTTCTCGAAATCAACGGGGACCTAATATGTAATGTCTTCTTCGTAGTTCTTCTTCTGACTATCCAACTCCGCTTAGTAATTTTTGTATTTGTGGCGCTCATTCTCCACTATCATGTTGTGGAGTGTGATGCAGCAGTCCATGATCTTGCGAAGTAATTCACAGCTATGAGCAAGCGTCGGCGTTCAAAGTATGGCAAATCGTGCTTGGAGAACTCCGAAAGCACGTTCGACATCTTTTATGCAAGACTTCTGAAGTGTAGTAAACTTGAGCTCCTTATGGGTATTAGGTTCTTTGACGGCAGGAATGAAAGTTGCCCAATTTGGGTAAATGCCATTAGTGAGATAGTACAGCATGGTATACGGATGACCATTCACCTCAAATACAACCTCAGGTGCAAGGTCGTTCAAAATATCGTCGAACGCCGAGGATTTTTGCATGATTATTAAGTCGTTATGTTTCCCGGAAACACCAAATAACGAATGACATATCCAAGTGTCTTGAGATGCTACAGCCTCTAGAACAAGGGTAGGTTGTTTGTCTTTCCCCTTGAATTGACCGTGCCACCCTTTGGGGCAATTCTTACAGATCCAATGCAAACAGTCTATACTCCCAATCATGCCCAGAAAGCCTCTTTTACTATTGATAGCTAGAAGTCTTTGTAGGTCCTCCGGAGTAGCCTTCCTCATGTATTCTGGGCTAAACTCATGTATCACAGTCCCATAAAAACGCTGCATACATTCTGCCGCAGTACTTTCTCCGATCCGACAATACTCATTGATTTGGTCGGCAGAACACCCGTAAGCTAGAATACGAATGACCGTTGTAGTTTTCTGGTGTGTTGACAACCCCATACGACAAAGAGCATTTGCCTTTTCCACGAAGTAGGCATCTCTCTTCACCACGCCGGAGACCACCCTATCGAACAAGCTCATTGACATTTTGTATCTGCGTCGATACTTATCCTCATATAGGGCTCCACTGGAATTGAAGTAATCGTCCACTAGAAGGGGAGCACGCTTTTTCTCTCTTTCTGTCGATATAGGCATGGGGCTTAGTTTGGATTTTGGTTTTTGGTTGGCTTTGATCGACTTTCTTGTTCGTAAGACTGCATTATGTGAGGGATTTGGTGCATGATCATTTGTTTGGCTTGGTGGTAGGTAGAGGAAGAACATACATAACTTTCTTCGGATGATGATGATGAGGAGGACATTTTGGCTTTGTGTTTGAGAAATGGATTGAGAGTTGGTTGGTGTGTCTAAAAATGAATGTAACTCCTTCAATTATAAAGGCAAATTTGTAAGCATCCAAATTGTCGAAAGCGTACTAAGCTATCTGTGTCAATGCAATATGATGGGAGAACTTTCTGGGAATGTAAAACACACGGATGGTCGGAGTGGGAAGGCTTGCCCCCAGATGTATCGGCTCAACAAGGCGGTGAAGTACTCCAAGGAACCATATTGTGGGAATACCATGTCAAATCGAGTGGTGCACACAGTCCTGAAGCAAGATCAAAACAAGAACAAGGGCAAGGAAGCAAGCAAGCTAAAAAATAATCGCTCCATATGTGTTTTCGTTTATATTTTCAAGTGTGAATTTCAATTCCATTTGTAATCGTTGTGTGTTCGTCTTTCAATTAATCGTTGTGTTTGTTTTAAACTTTTATTGTATTTCACTTCTCAAATTATTTTATGTGTGGTATAAAAATATATGTGATTTTTTTTTTACATTTCTTTATTTAAAAAAAATTAGAAAATAAATAAAAATAGTGTGGCCAGCTATAGTGCTGCCATTAAAGATGACGTCCCATTTCGGGGTGGACGACCCGGCCGTCCACCACGTCGGGGTAGAAAAAAAGAGGACGGGCGGTGGCCGTCCATGGCTGCTCCTCATGGCCAGCCCCCGTTGGGGCTGGTCTTAGGAGGTGTGAACTGGAAATTTGGGAATGATAAGAAGTACAGGACATTATCAAGATTGAGTTGAACAAAATAAATTAATAACGTAAATGACCCCAACAAGGAACGAACACACGCCCATAAGAATCAAAAGCTTTATAACAAGTAACAACCACGAGGATAAAGTGGGGTTTAGATTTCAAGAAAATTTTATCTTGAAATAAAGTAGCTTTTGGATGCCTTCTGAATGACCTTGCAAGTTATCCACATTCCTCCCTTTGGAATAAGTTGTCTATACTCATAAAATTGGAGGATGTGACGATTTGGAACATTAATTGGAAAGTTGAGATAGTAATTTGTGGAAGTGTATGTTGCAAATCAGGGATGAGTTAAGCGTTGGCATTGGGATTGATCAACGAATGGTTATCATCCAACTTCCTAAGGATAATGGTTCTGGCCTTCTGCGGAGGATTTTACTCTAACTTATTGGAAAAAACTGTAATATGTATATTGAATGATTGATGAAAGGTTACAAATTACAGTCTGAAAGATTGGAGAGGAAGAACAAAATTGGAAAATAATGAATTGAGTTTTCATATAAGAGAGCTTCCCTTTTATAACTCTGTTCTTATAACTAACTCACTCACTCTGACTGCTCAAAAGTTTAGCTTTCCCCATCAATGTACAACTCACATTTATAACACTCATGCATAGAAACGTAACGTTTAGAAATGCGCTTTTTGCTGTGTTCTTCACTTCTTCATTCATGCAGTTGTTTAAGCTTCCAATTATGGAATCTTCCTTTCACAGGGGTCACCCTCCCCCTCGAACTCGTAAAAATAATTATATATACGTGATTTTGATTTTCACGCCCCCTTCCCCTCCCCCTCTAACTTCGACTTTTAGGTCCGCGAATAAATTGAATAAAAAAGTCTATTCTAATCGCGCACTTTAGGTAAGGTTCGACTCAAAACATGATATGTATATTCAAATACGTTTATTTACACAAACCTCCCCTAAATAATAATTAAATTACACATAAACTAGTGCCCGGTTAGTTTCTTACGTTCGGACCCCCCGGTGATGTCATAATTACAAATAAAATATTAAAAATTAAAAAGAATTAAATTGAACATAAAAGTAAATAAAAATGAAATAATATGTGAATTTATTATTTTAATAGTTTGTAATTTGATTTTGTA
>JAQRGC011541917.1:0-13891 GCA_028659135.1 Plantago lanceolata | reverse complement strand
ACGTCGTCCGGGTCAACCTTCCGAGTTAACCTGGGTTGACCCGGGTTGACCCAACCCGGTGGGGTGTCCGGGTCAACGTCCGGGTCCGAGTTTGAAAACATAGGATTGAGCTTGTAAGTAAATAATTTGCATTCCGTACCTCTCAAATGGATACATCCGTCTGAACTGAACTGGTCCAGCATGCAAGGCTTTATATGGTAGGTGAACGGGCAAGTGCTCCATCGAATCAAAGAAACTAGGGGGGAAAATACGCTCGAGCTTGCATAGAATCAAGGGTATGTTGCTTTGAAGACTCTGCAACACATCTACCTCAACCACCCTTGTGCATAAGTTCTTGAAGAACAAACTAAGCTCGGTGAGAGCGCTCCAAACGGCTGGGGGTAAGAGTTCCCAAAATGCAACTGGGACTAGACGCTCCATGAACACATGACAGTCATGGCTCTTCATCCCATACATCTTTGTCTTGTTCAAATCAACACACCGCCCCAACTTTGAGGCGTAGTTGTCCGGGAACCTCAATGCCTTCACCCAATCAAACAATCGACTCCTACATCCTTATCAATCGTGTAACTTTCCTTTGGCCACTGACCTTGATCATTCTTCTTCGACAACCCCGACCTTTTACACAACTTACCCAACTCCTCCCTAGACTTTACTGTGTCCTTTGTCTTATTAGGAATGTTGAAGATTGTGTTGAAGGAGTTCTCGAATACGTTCTTCTCTATGTGCATGAAATCCAACATGTGACGTATCCGTAGACTTCTCCAATAAGGAAGGTCCCAGAATATGCTCCTCTTCTTCCATCCACACTTGGAGCTAATTTTTGCATTATGCTTTTCCCAACCAATCTCGGTCACTTTCTTAAGACCCAAGTGCTCAATAATTGCAAATACTTGTTCACCGGTGAGCTGTTTCGGGGGCCCTTTGATCTCCACTACTTTGTTCTTTAGGAAGTGTTCCTTATTCTTTCGAAAAGGATGGTCGGGTGGTAGAAACCTACGATGACAGTCAAACCAAGATTCCTTACCACTCTTCTCAAGTCTAAAGGAATCTGTATCCTCCAAGCAATGAGGACATGCATGAAACCCGGAAGTCTTCCTCCCAGAAAGCATAGAATAGGCTGGAAAATCACTAATAGTCCACAGAAGTGATGCTCTCAAAGTGAAATTCGTCTTGGTTGACACATCATATGCAGGGATGCCATTTTCCCACAATTCGATCAACTTTTTGATCAGGGGTTGCAAGAAGACATCCAACTTCTGTCCTGGGTCGTTCGGCCCCGGAACCAAAGCAGTCAAGAACATGAATGGTTCCTTCATGCAATCATTTGGCGGCAAGTTGTACGGTGTGAGCATCACTGGCCAACACGAGTACTTACGTTCACTTCCAAACTGGTTAAAGCCATCACTCGAAAGGCCCAACCGTACATTTCTAGGCTCGGCTGCAAATTCCTTATACTTTTCATCATGCCAACAGATTCCGGTGAGATCACTCTCTCCTTGTGCCACCGCATCTTATCTGCACAAGCATTAGAAGCGTACAACCTCTTCAAACGAGGTCCAAGGGGGAAATACCACATTTTCTTGTGGGACAGATTCTTCTTCTGTCGTTTCATTGAAGCACCCTCCTTGTACCGACTGTATCGTGCCTTTCCGCAATGTGTGCAACTCAACAGATTTGCATCATCACCCCAATAGATCATGCACATGTCCTGACAACAGTCAATCTTCTCCATTGACAATCCCAAACCCCTCATCTTCTTTTGGGCATGGTAAAAGTTGGTTGGGACAAGATTTGGCTTAGGCATTGCCTCCTTGAACAATTGTAACCAACTGTTGAAGTTCGCTTCAGATTGTGCACCCTCGGCCTTACAACTCATTGCCCTAGCAATCAAGTTCAATTCAGTCATCTCACTACCCGGACAAATAGGGTTCTTCGAAGAGTTCAACGTCTCATAGAACTCCCGTGCCTCGGCATTTGGTGCCTCCTCAACAACGGCGGCCGCAAATTCTGGGCCTCTAGCATTATGTACTATCTCCTCCATCCGGTCCTCTAGACTAATGCTAGGCTCAGGAATATTTGCGTTTGTTTTCCTACGTTTCACGATGCTCCCATAATCAAACAAAAGAGGGGCAGTTTCTCCATGAAGGTCCCATATTTCATACTTGGGCAGAAACCCCTTTTGTTTCAAGTGTTCGACAACCGTAGTAGGATTCAACCATCGCCGGTTCCTACATTTCTTATCATTGCAAGGGCACTTTATTAACCCATTGCTCAAACATCTCGAGTTTGTAAGTGCAAATGCAACGAAAGATTCAACACCTTTCACATAACTAGGTTGAATAACCCCATTGGCCGTCCTTTCATATATCCACGAACGATTGGAATTCATAATTCAAAGCCTACAATCAATAGATTAATGGGTGTTTTGAGTTTCATTATAATTGTCAACCAAGTCATTACATACTACACACTTCTCCAATTACATACTATATTGCATACTACACTACACGAGTACACGTGAATGATGGTCCAATTTGACTTGTTAGATGGCAGAGTTTATTTGTGGTAAACCACAACCAGCTAGATAACATAATGTAAGATGTAAGTATGTTAGAACATGGTACAAGCGTAACCACGTCTATTAATGGTTAGTGTTAAGTGGTTTAGATGAATATAAAATAACATGAATTTTCAGTTATTCATATGTATTTTCTGGATACTTCTATTGAATATAAAATATTTGTAGGATAAGTATAACAATATGTAAGGTGAAAGGTTTTGAATGCTTTATATTTCTATCATTTAATCTCAAAGCATTCTTTAAACACAATTTCACCTTTCATTTTGCAAGCTTCCTTATTCCCCAGTTTCATTTTTTTTTAAAAAAAAACTGGGTATCCTTGACAGCTTGCTCAAGCTTTCATTGCATATCACTAAATTTTAGTGATATAGCATGTAATTAACAAAGTCATGTGCTACTTTATTTATTAAACATGCATGATTACTTATGTAATTAAGTATTCTCTTTAAACATGATCACATTTTATATTATAAAATGAGTGGTACACTACCATGGAAGTGAATGAATATGAGAGTAGGACAAATGTTTAAACAAAAGAATAAAAATTGAGAGTCGATAAAATCAAAGCTGAATGGCCCTTGCACTCTAGCTATGGCGATTTTTCCCCTTTTCTACCCTAATTCTTCATAATTCTTTCCCCAGCCTAAATTCTTCCTAATTCTTGTACCATTCCTGTGTTTCCCTTGCGTCTTCACCTTTGAGGATGTCAAGGATGGGAAGCCGACATGACTCGCGCACTGCAGACCAAGCGATGGAAATCGCAACGACTCTGTTTCAGGGAATTCCCAACTCCGGGATCTCTGCACATGACTTTGACGATGATGATCTATTGGATGATTTGCCTTCTCGACCACCTTCTCCCTTGACAAGACGGGATGCTATTCCCCTAATGAATCCAGGTCGCACCTCTAGTCCCAATGGAAATTCTGAACAGCAGCATCAGCGTGGTATAGCTTCCACTTCACGGGTGCAGCCTGATCGCCACCCTAATCGACAAACTGGACAGCCTGGAAATCATATGGCTCAGCGACAGTTTCGATATGGACATGGACTCGCACAGGCTACTGACCAGAGACGACCACGACATCCTGACCTTGGTCGGCAACAAATTCAACAGCGTAGTTTTAACCAAGTACTCGCAGGTAATCGGAACCCGGCTAATATGTGCCCCTTAGAATTTTTACCACCAACAAACTCCGAGTTTGTGGAGTTTGGAGAGGAAGACATTAAGGAGGGTGTTGAGTATTGGAAATCTTCGCTTGTCGGTACAATCGTAGGCCTGAAACCGGTTTACAACGCACTTCTTAACTATGTGAAATCGAATTGGAAGGCTGTGCCGGAAATTAGCATGACTGATAAGGGCATTTGTGTATTTCGGTTTGCTAATGAGCAGGATTTGCTTTCTGTTCTAAATGGGGGACCCTGGACAGTTAACGGGAGTCACCCACTGCTTTTGACTCGATGGAAACCAGGCCTTAAGTTAGATGTTACTTGTTTGAAACATCTCCCGGTATGGGTAAAGCTTCCTGATTTGGACCTTCAATTCTGGACCGTTACTATGCTTAGCAAGATTGCTAGCATGTTAGGCAAGCCTATTATGTTGGATAAGCTGACCAAAGACAAGGTACGGGTTTCTTATGCTCGCATTCTCATTGAGGTGGACGCAAGTAAACCTTTACGAGATGTTATTACTTTGCGTGGCCCTGGTTCTTCCTCTTATGAACAAAAGGTCGAGTATGAATCTCGCCCCGCGCATTGTTCCCACTGCCACAGTTTTGGTCACCTTATCAATCGCTGCGCAAGTCGTACAACTGAACAAGGGCAGAGCAGTGCGTTTGTGTCCCTCTCTACTACTATGCAAGGGACTTCCCAGACTGCAGCTGCGGCTCCCTTCCCGGCTGGCTCGTCTATACTGGGACCTGCTCCTTTTCCTGTTACAGTGCCTCTGTCACAGGCCCCTCGTGTGCAAACTTCTGGTTATTCGACCTCAGCACTTGATGTCAGACAGCTGGAAGCCTATCTAACGGATCTTTCTGCACCATCTATGCCGGTTAGCAGCGGTTTGGGTACATGCTCTCAGACTGTGCCTATCTCTCCACCGGCAATTGTTACTTCGACACCTTTGGTTTCTCTACCTGAAAACATCCTCCCCTCTTTTTCTATTGCTCCACTGGTTTCTTCATCTTTAGTGGATATCCCAATTCTTTTACCTAACTCTCCCTTGCAGCTCGCAGATCTCTCTGTTTATGGAACACAACAAGGCGTTGTGGTTCCTTTATCATGTACGGACTCTGTACCTATTTCTTCTCCTGAAGGCTCACTTAATCAACCTTGCCCCCTCCCTCCCTCGATGTCTGTGGCAACCTCTGAGCATCTGGTCACCTCGTTAACTGCTAGTTCTGAAATTACGCAATCTGTTTCTCCTCAATCTTCCGGCCAGCCTGCAGATTCTGTTCCTCCTCCTATCCAAGTCACTCAGCAAAAACCAAAGAAAAAAGCTCCGTATGTTGCCCCCATTGTTCACTCTAATTACTCTCTGCGCAAAGGTGGAATGCCTGACTCAACTCACTCCCATGGATAGATTTACCCTATGCACTTGGAATATTCGGGGATTGAATAATCCTTTGAAGAAGCACGAGTTGCGCAAGATGTTCCTACAACAACGGATATCTCTCGGAGCTGTCTTGGAGACCCGTCTAAGACTTGGTACACCTTTTGATAATTTTCAGAATTATTGGAAAAATACTTGGGACATCCCGTTTGCCAGTAATATCCACTACGATAAGAATTGTCGTATTTTGGTCTTTTGGGATGATACCTTAGTCTCTGTCACTACCCTGCTTCAGACTGATCAACTCATACATTGCCAAGTGTGCTCAAACGATGGTAACTATTCTTTTCTCTGTACCTTTGTTTATGCACATAATCTGGCAAGTAATAGAGTTTCTCTCTGGTCTGATCTTGTTTCCCTAAGTCAGCAAATCTCTGCTCCCTGGTTGGTTCTTGGCGATTTTAATGTTGTTTTAGACAGTTCTGAGAAGATTCATGAATCTGGCAGCCCTATTGCTTCGACTACTGAACTCTTGGATATGTGCACAGCTACTGGCCTCTGGGATCACACCTTTGTTGGCCAGAGATTCACGTGGGATAACGGACACACCTTTTGCAAGTTGGATCGTGCCCTAGTAAATAATGTTTGGTCTTCAAATCTACATGAATCAACTGTTGATTTTCGTCCCAAAGGCATTTCAGATCACTCCCCTATCTTTGTTCAAATTTTCAAGCCTGCCCCGCCGACTGGTGTCTCGTTTAAGTTTAAAAACTTTTGGACCCAAGATTCGGGTTTTCTACCCTTGGTGAAGGATTGTTGGGGAAAAGATATCACTGGTTGTGCGATGTATAGGGTCTGTATGCACCTAGATGACATTAAAAAGCGTCTGAAACTTCTGAATGGTGATCGCTACCATCTTCTGGACTCACAAGTACTTCTAGCTAAAGAATCACTTGATAAATCACAGATTGTTACCCGTAATCAGCCTTGGGACCCGTATCTCTCTGACCAATCTAAGCAGGCCCTAGACTACTATGTCCATTTACGGGAAAAGCAACTCTCTCTCTTGCAACAGAAGGCAAAAATTGCATGGATTGCAGATGGTGATGATAACACTAGTTTCTATCATGCCTATGTCAACAAGAGGAAGAAGTTGAACAATATTTGGTTACTCATAGATACGTCCGGGAACAGAATTACAGAACCTTCATCTATCCGATCCCACATACTACAGTTCTATTCGGATCTTTTTGGCACCGCCATCCCCATTTTACCTATTGATCCTTCTTTGTTTGACCCGGCGCATCGAGTAACTGATGATATGAATGACCTCCTTTGCAGAGTTGTTACTAAAGACGAAGTGAAGGCGGTCATCTTCTCTATGGGGGATAGGAAAGCCCCGGGCCCTGATGGCTTCAATGCTCGCTTTTACAAGACATCTTGGGAGATCATTGGCACACTCATCTGGCAAGCGGTGGATGAATTCTTTCAGAATGGACAATTGTTGAGGAGAGTAAATGCCACTGCTGTTACTCTTATACCTAAGATTGAAAATCCTATGTCCATTAAAGATTTTCGTCCCATTGCTTGCTGTAATATCCTTTATAAGATTATCACCAAAACCCTGACTCTGAGATTACAGCACATGATGCCTCATCTTATTCTTGATAACCAGAGTGCTTTTGTGGAGGGGCGACAACTACATCATAATATTCTCCTCACTCAGGAATTAATCAAGGGTTATGGTCAAAAGAATGTCTCTCCACGCTGTCTTCTGAAAATTGATTTGCAAAAAGCTTATGACTCAATTAGCTGGAGTTTTCTTCTCTCGGTTCTCCAAGCTTATGGTTTTAGTGATTGGTTTGTTCACCGTGTCATGACTTGTGTCTCCACGGCCTCTTTTTCCTTCAACATTAATGGCAAACTGGAAGGGTTTTTAAAGGGAAAAAGGGGGCTACGGCAGGGTGACCCACTCAGCCCTTATCTCTTTGTTCTGTGCATGGACTATTTAACACGTTTGCTCAAGAAGGAGACTGCTGACTCTGCTTTTTTGTATCACCCTAAGTGTAAAAAGTTGGGTATCATACAAATTGGCTTTGCTGATGATCTTATGGTGTTTAGTAAAGCGGATCCTCAATCTATTCGCGTTATTATGGATACACTTACTAAGTTCTCTCAGGTCTCAGGCTTGCAAATGAATAGAGCAAAGAGTTCAATATACTTTGGGGGCACTTCTGATGCAATGAAGGCTAGTTTGATTGATATTACTGGATTTCAGGAGGGCACTTTTCCCTTCAGGTACTTGGGTATCCCTCTAAGTCCCAAACGTCTGAGAATCCATGAGTTTGATCCGCTTATTACGAAGTTAGTGGGAAAGATTCAGGGGTGGAGCATGAATAAATTGAGCTACGCTGGCCGAAATACCTTGCTTAAGTCAGTACTCGATAGTATCTTCATGTTTTGGGCACGAATCTTACCTATGCCTGTTGGCATCATTCAGCGAATCACCACCATTTTTCATAGTTTCCTGTGGTCTGGTACTGAGTTTAGCAGGAAAAGCCTTGTGGCTTGGAAGTCGGTCTGTCAGGACAAGGAGAATGGAGGGTTGAATTTCAAGGAACTCCTTTCATGGAATAAAAGTGCTATGGCATGCATTCTCTTGGATCTTGCTCAATTTCCTGGTGGATCTCTCTGGCACACATGGATGTATACCTATAAGCTAGGACGCACTGATATTTGGAATGTGAGAAAGAAAAGTGCTGATAGTCATTGGTGGGCATCTCTGCTTCAGTTACGGGATGACATTTGTGCCTTAAATGCTACTACTACGATAACTGATCTCCTCCAACTGACGAAGCCTCAAAGATTTGACTTCTTCTACCACCTCTTTTGGCCACCCTCTGGCTCTGTTCCTTGGGCACCTCTTGTCTGGAACAATTTCGCAGCACCCCGAGATAAGTTCTGTGTATGGTTGGCTGCGCATGACCGGTTGCCTACGAAATCTCGACTACATAAATGGCTTTTGGTCCAGGATGATCTTTGTCCTTTGTGTGGTTCTGCAACGGAGACAAGGGACCATGTCTTGTGCACTTGCCCCGTGTCTCAACAATTTCTTCATACTTTCCTGTCAGATATACATGTTTTCGATCCTCATCTTGATTTTGCAGGTTATGTACAGAAATTTGCGAGCGCTTCAGGGAAAACGGGTATGCTTTTTCGCGTCAAAGCCGCCATCTTTTGCACCTACATTGCTGCCCTTTGGAGACTCCGCAATCAAATTGTTTTTTCGGAGGAAACTGTGAACATCCCAGCATACTGCACAACCATTGCACGAAGCTTTGTCCAGCGACTGCGAGTCTATTATCCTAAGGAGAATCGCACCACTCGTGCAGTGGTACGCAGTTTTCTCCGTATTTGATCATGTGCTCGTTGGTTTGTTGTGGTCTGTTCTCCGGTTTGCTGAGTGTTTTACTAAATCACTTGTGCTCCGACTGACCGAGCCTTTTGATACCTCTCTTGGCCTATACTTCTCCCTGTTTGCTTGGTTTTTCACTCCTTTTGCAGGGCTCTCCCTTCACTTGCAGCAACTGGGGGCTTGTCCTTGTTTCTCCCGTAGTTCTGTACACCATTGCAAGGATTTGCCGTTCAGGGGTGTTTACTGACTTGCTGCAGCGTTGGATTTTGCTCTGTCTCCCTGTGAGATGCTTGTCTTTTCTCACCCTATTGCTGGCTGGTCACTACTATGCTGAATTTACATGCCTTTGGTTGAGTTGCACGCCATTCCACATTTACGAAATCTGGGCTCGAATGGCCTCAGCAGGGAAGCTATTAGGTTCCCCCCCCCCTTTTTTCTTTCTATATACTCTTAACTCTCTCTCCCATACCCCCATTCTTGCTGTCTCTCTTGCAGGTTATCACTCAATTTCCAAATTGAAGAGGTGGTCTCCCAGTACCCCACTGGCCTTGTCATGGAGTAAAGTTTCTATCCCTTTCCTCCATTATAGCCTGAGAGCTCTGAAATCCATCGGAATCACCTCCTTTCTAGTGCATCTGTCGAGTCGGAAGTAAGGTCGTGATCGTAGGGTCATTGCCTTGAGGACTGATAGATTTGAAGCCCACACACCTCTTGTCGGATCACAGGTCTTCCTGGAGTCTGACGGGCTAGAAACACAGCAGGACGTGGTTTAAAGCAACATAGATCATAGTTTTGTACTAGAGTCTATTTGCTTGTTCCTACGGGATTCTCACCCACTAGTTACTCTGGCTAGTTGGGGCTCTCCTTTGTCATGAAATTTTTGAAAACTCTGTATAGTTTCGATTGGGGTATGCCCCTCTCATTCATGTACAAACTTTCTGGCTTAATGGATTTTAAATTGCTTCAAAAAAAAAGAATAAAAATTGAAGAAAACCAAAATGTAGAGAAGTTAAGTTTCAAATGTAGAGAAGTTAAGTTAAGTTTTAAAAATATATCAACTTTCATATCATAACAGAAAAGATTACAAGCCAGGAGTTTGGAAAAATAATGGTCCAAGTCTTCAACCTAAACCAATAATCTAACAACCTAATAAAATACAAACAAAATCTTCCATTTTGGCTAACATGAGTTATACAAACATAATTATGGACTAAATTAGTTCCAAACCATCTGCTACCAGTCTTTACATCAATCAGTGTGAGTCGAATCAAACCATAAAAACAACTCAAACCAAGCATTTTTACACAGACACACACAGTCACTTCAAGTCATAAAAACCACCAACACTAAACAACTCATGCATCTCAATAGCTCACAATGATGAATTTGTTATGGTAAATGCACAAAAACAGTAAAATACAATCATAAATCATCATTCAGCAGACACAGCAGCAGTGAAATTCGAGTGTGAAACATATAATCATTCAACAAACAACATACGAGATGTAGAGCCAAAAGGAACAGGCGAGCACGCGCAACAGTGAAATAATCATCAACTGAAGTTCAATGATTCAATCATTCAAGTCAATCATCAATTCAAGTTTGAAATCATAATCTTACCGGTGGGTTTCGATTTCGACTAGGGAGGAGCAGGCGCAGGATGCCAGAGAGTGGGAGGGAGTAGCGCCGGAGAGAAGGGCGGCGGTGATGCCGACTGCCGAGATCTGCCGAGTGTTGTGACTTGTGTGTGTCTCGTGAATTGATTTAGGGATTTAGGTGACTTTTTTGATTTTTTCTAATTAATTAAGTGATTAGTTGATCTACAGACTTTTTTTTTTTAAATTTTTTTTTGGTCAACTTTCATTCGTTCACGTTAGAGACGAATATGCTTATTCGTCCCTACTTAGGGACGAATAAGCACATTCGTCTCTACGCTGGGACGAATGAGCTTATTCGTCCCAGCATAGGGACGAATCGGCACCGACGAGGAGACGAATAGCGCCTTTTGGCTCGATTCATCCCTAACGCGTCTCTATGCGTCCCGACTCGTCCCTAAATAGGGACGAATAAATATGCGTCCCTATTACGTCTCCAAAATCGAAAATTCTTGTAGTGCGAACCCTAACTCAGATTTACATTCTACCACCAACAAGTAATCTAGCTACTCAAAACTATAATAGAATCAATAGAAATCATAAGGTACGAAAGCATATTGAATTGCCGAAAATATTCTGAGAAAATGAGTGATACAAGTTACCACCGAGGTTGTCAGTCTGCGGTGAATCCGTAAAAACTCACTATTACAATGATAGCAAGATATCCCAACGTCCGACCTTACCTCTTGATGATCAAAATCTACTATGAATGATGATTTTAAATGAAAGGACACACAAAGCAAGCCCCAGGGTTTCAGGAGTCGAAAGAATAAATACAAAAGTGAATTCCCGATCAATATATTAAGTTAAAAATGGATTTCCCGAAACAGCTGCAAGCGCCTCGCCTAGAAGCCTGGCGTGGCGACTGGAATGTCCAGGCCTGGCGCCTGGACGGGCAGAGAGCAATCTCTGCCCATTCTTCTAAGTGCTGAGGTTTTAAAGCCCCAATTTCGTCCTTGAGCTCCGAAACTTCGTCACTTGGCGTTGGCAAATGTCCCGGCACGCGTTGACACACCCACATGTGACCATTTTTCACCAAGACGTCCACTTTTGAGCCAAATCCACAATTATCAACTGAGATTCACCTAAACACTGAAAATGAAAAAACAAGGGAAACATGACACAATTCTAACTAAAATGCATACTCGAGGATAGCAAACAAGGTGAAAAAAGACATAATGACGGTGCCAAAAACATCGTTATCAAGTACCTCTGGAACTTGTCGGTTTCTTGGTACAAGACTTGTCTCTTGGTTCAGCAAGAAGCAAAACTACATTGCCACATCTACTACTGAAGCATAATACATTGGTGCTGGTTGTTGTACATTGGTGAAAAAAAATACACAATGATGGTTTAAAAACACACCGTCATCACTTGCTCCGACAAATGAGGTTGTCGAACATATTGATGATTATGTTATGTCATTGTTGCCTGGATATACAGAAGAGTGTATGAGTTGTGATCATATGTCCAAATGAAGCTGATTTGGTGACTACAAATGTTGTGAACACAGTTGAATGTTTAAACACAATAAAAGCATCTGGGCTGTCCAATCATGTCATCAGGCTAAATGTCGACTGCCCTATAATGCTCATGTGTAATATCGATCCGTCTGCCGAACTCTGCAACGGGACTCGAATGATTGTTACTGAGCTAGGGGACAAAGTTATCTATGCTAGATAGGAGCATCTGAGGACGCAATGCAGGAGCAATGGTGCATATATCGCTAATGCTTTTGTTACCATCTAATCAGGCACAATTCCTATCAGGTTTCAGCGTCGACATTTTCCTATTGCCATTAGCTACGCGATCACTATCAACAAGAGCCAGCGGCTGTCTTTGGCTAACGCTGGCCTCTATCTTCCAAAATCAACCATGGTCAACTGTATGTTGCATTCTCTCGGGTTACATGTAAGAAGGGGCTCAAATTTTTTATTCTGGATGAAGATGGAAATCCTACTGACACCACCACCAATGTTGTGTACATGGAAGCTCTTTTCAAATTGTCAAAGTAGCTTTGATATTGAATAATTTTAGACTTTGAATTGTTTAGAACCTTCCGTCCCATTTCCGTTTATTCGTTCATTGTTTATCGTATATGTTTCTCTTATATAGACACACGACTCTTCTTACATTTCATTTAAGATCATATTTATTCCATACCGTGGCATCACCACAGATAGATATACACTAGTATATAAATGATAAAGCTAAAATGTGATCGAGTACATATTAAGCTTAACTAAAATTGTCTTTAGGACATACATAATTTTAAAGTGTACCCTCATAAATAGACCATGTAGGGTGAATAGGTCCAATTCATGATTAGCCTATATCCAATCAATCATATTTAAGGATATCTCCATATTCGACACTCATCATTTGGAGCCATCCGTTCGTGGCGTAGTACAAATGTACTGCTTTGTGAGGTATCACTTTCGAGTACAAGTTCTAAACCATATGATGGATCCGAATCCAAGAGATACGATGAACAATGAAAATAACAAGAATTATAAAGAACAATATATCTCCTAACCAGTAAACAAGTTAAGAGTTAAGACCCAGTGAATTGTGATGAACATTTCACTTAACTGTTAATATCTTCCCGGTAAACGGTAGGTGATGCTTGATCTTCCCGGATCGAGCTGTTACGATAGGTGATGCCTTAACGTAGGCCGTATACGCAAGTGTTATAAACACTCAAACTCAATACTCTCAATGAAAATAACAAGAATTATAAAGAACAATATATCTCCTAACCAGTAAACAAGTTAAGACCTAGTGAATTGTGATGAACATTTCACTTAACTGTTACTATCTTACCAGTAAACGGTAGGTGATGCTCGATCTTCCCGGAGCTGTTACGGTAGGTGATGCCTTAACGTAGGCCGTATACGCAAGTGTTATAGACACTCAAACTCAATACTCTCAATAAATGAAAAATAATAATGTCTTACACGGGTATTTAAAGGAAAAGAAAAGTAAACATAACTTAGAAATTAAGAAACGTAGACGGGCTAAGTCCAATGCAAAAGAGTTCTAGAATACGGTAAATAGCAAAAGAAAAACCCTAGACGGCTGAAGCCTTAGGCGCCGATTCCATCCGTGTACTTCGGGTTGGGCTTGTGGCTTCAGGTACTCCTTCTTGGGTCGGTGGTAGGTTGGATTCCATCACCATACTTGTCCGTGTACCTCAAAGTAATGTTCCCAGCGTGGAGTGATACTCAGAGGTAGGCACTCTCGGAATTAATTCGTGGTGATCCAAAATCTATGAAATGTAAGACAGTTCGCCCCAATTCACTTAAAACGCCACAATCGAATTATACATACTTTAATATTAGAGTTAATATCACTCACACCCCCTCTTAGATGCCTTAGTATCATCTAACCCCCCATTAGTCCCACAATTACATTGAACCCCCAATAAGCAATTTTGAGTTGACCAACTTATAATCCTCCTCCAATTAGTGTCCAACCAAACAAGTCCTTAACCATTTTCTTTTCTTTTTCTTTTTCTTTCTTTTATTTTCCTTTTCTTTTCTTTATTTTCTCCTTTTCTTTTATTCTTTTTATTTTTAATTTTCCCTGTGAGTTTTCCGGCCACCGGATTCCGGTGGCCGGTAAAACTCGTGACAGACGGAGCTCAACAGCTCCCAAGTCGGAGCTGTTGAGCTTCGATCTGATCG
>JAQRGC011541745.1:0-13068 GCA_028659135.1 Plantago lanceolata | reverse complement strand
AAAAAAAAAGACTTTGATCACCTCTGATAGCTCGAAATACAGGGATAATTCTAACCTCAAGATGGTGGGGATAACCGGAACACCTGGGTTTATTTATCTATGTATAAAAGACGATTAAGAAACAGCTTCTTATTTAATAAGTGTTTATGACTTTACTCCATATAAGGATGCTAAATAACTGGCAGTTTGAACATTTTTTTGCCAGGGACTCCCCCCAAGAGCTGCAGTGCATCCGATGAGGGTAATATGTTATATTTTGATTATACTCATCTTGATTTTGTTTCTGCCAATATCTTATAAGTTTACAAAATGATGTAATTTTAAATGAAAAATTGGATGCCATGAATTTGGGCTAAGTTATTGGAATATTATCAGTGCCATGGTAAAGTGATACAAAAATCTGTTGAACAACATTTGAGTAATTTTGCAATGAAAGTCGAGATTGAAAATTTAAGCAACTTGCTAAAAGTCTTAGTATTATGCAAGCAAGAAAACTAAGAAAAAGAGCGGTTGTACAAATTTAGATGCTAAATCACTTTATATGTTTCCATTGCATGTTTCAAATCTTGAAATTTTACAGTGTAAAAGAACACAACCCTCCTTCAAAATTGAGAACTGAATTTTGTTAATATAAAAATACAACCCAGCAGGAACAAGATTGTAGTTCTGTGAATTATTCTCAATCTCTCAAGCCACCATGTAAATGTTCCGTATTATGGTTGATGTCATGCTGGAGATAGTGATTTATTTGGATTAGTGAGTTCTCTTTTGCAACTTTTTAGATGCTGTATCCGTCGGTTTCTACCACACCATCTAAATATTTTCGCACAGTACTTGCGTCCTTAACTTTTCGTTGTATCTTTTGCAAACTTTTGTCCATGTGAGTAAATGTGCAGACTAAACTGTTTTCCTACTAATAATCTGGAGAACAGGAAGTTTCTTTTGCATTTTGCTGTGTGCTGATATTTAAATTTTTTATCATAGGTACTGTTTATGATTTCTAGGGAACCAGCTCCAATGCTCGAGGATAAAGAGAAATGGTTTGTCTTAAAATCTTCTTTCTTACCTGTATATGACGAACAAACAAACAAACAAACAAACAAAAGAGAGAAAAGAAAAAAGAAGAAGAATTGCTTGTAGCAAAGAAATGCCAATTTTCATGTTCTAAATTATGTTGCCTCGATAGGTAAACAAAAAAACTTTTCTTTTAATATCTTGAAGATGTTCGTATGACATCGTCCGAAAATCAAATTGGCATGTACTTGTATGTCAGTCAGTATATGTACAGATTTATAATTTCTTGAAATAATCATGTTTTTTTTTTTTGCTGCATCCAGTTTCTAGAGTCTAGACTGATAATAATTTTGTTTTAGGTTTCCAACTCAGCAATCATGTAATTTACCACTGCATGTTTTCTTTTAAATCTGATGAATCCCAAATTAATGATGCGTGCAAGTACCAATTTAACTAGACCGGTGTTATCGATCACAGATCTGAGCACATCTCGCCAGTCCCGAAAAACCGAGATCTTGGATCTCGGATTTCGGTCTCGGGTGAGATGTGAAGGGGAAAAAAATCCAAATTCAATTCAATAAAACCCTAACTCAATATCATAGTACCAAATATCTAAATAAAATCAACTATGGGAGAGTATTGAAGCAATAAAACAAGAATAAAGTAAAACCCCCAATACAATTTCATAAAACCCTAACTCAAAATTGGCCGATTGAAGTGGAATAAGTGAACATACCTTGATCAAGTAATAAGTGGTGAAGGGAGGAGAGGCCAGCCGGATTCCACCGGAAAAACGGCCAGAGATGAGCTTACTGCATCTCGGGCGAGATGCCCGAGATCCGTGATACGCGATCTTCGGCAAGACGCCTGAGATTCGGGCGAGATGTGTATGGTGCCCGTTACAGGGTATCCCGTAACGGGCACCCTTCCAAAACGAGATCCCGGCGAGGTCTTGCGAGATCGACAACAATGAACTAGACAATAATTACGCCATCGGTGTTTGTGGATCTATTAGTTTGGTATTGACTGTTCTCTATATAATGAGAGTATTTTATATTTTTATCTTTCCTTTTCTTTTTTTACAAAAAAAGGTAATCGGAAGAATTAATAATAAAATGAAAAGTATACACAAGTTCTGTACCTCAAGAATGAGAGGGAGGGGATGAACAAAACTCAAGTAGATCAGCTACATGTTCACTTTCCCTTTGCAATTTTTTTGTGTGTATTGAATGGCAACAGGAGGTATAAACCGTATAATGCTAGATCCCATTGATTCTGAGCAATCATAGTTGGTATTGGAGTTAGCATCTAACACATATGGGACTAGTTTCGGTGCAAGGAAAACGGCATACATATTTCCTTCATTCAAATATCATACTGTAGTGGGTGTTTATAACTCAGTGTCCTGTAATTCATACTCAATTGCTTGTATTAGAAAAAAGAGTTCAAATCTAGAAGATCTTGTTCTAGATAAAGCAGGATTCCTTGTTTTAGATCTCGCGTCCAGTGTTTTATTTATTTTCTATGTTTGTCTTGGTACATACTAATTGGAAACCGGACTAGAAACCTTTGCGCCTGTGGTGTAGATCTATTAGTTGATAAGAAAAATCCCAGATGGAATTGTGGAAGCTTACATTGTTCCGAGAGTTCTTGATCATATCATTACATTACATAGGATACTTACTAGAAAAAGAAATGCTTTCAAACTAAAAAATGAAACATCTGAAATAGTACTTCTAGAGATCCTTGAAATTTTGTCTATTGATAGAGATGACAGGTGTTGATATGAAACTTTGTCCCCATAAAAGCTTGTTCTTGAGCAATAGACTTGGATGTTTTGCATTTGGTGTGTGAGATGCAGAGTCCAAATCCCACCAGAGGCACTCCTTGGGAGCAAGGGTGTGTTAGTTTTGTTTTGTCTAATAAACAGAAAAAAAAACTACTGAGTAATTTAGTTCAACACTGGACTAAATAAAAAACGTTTATTAATGATTGAGATCATCATCACGAGGGGAAAGGGAATTTAGGGGAGAATGGGTTCAACTTGACCATATAGGGGAGAATGGGTTCAACTTGACCATTTGTGGGTACTTCCAGAGAACAAAAATTGTAGCGAAGGATTGCCCCACCCCATCAACTTCTCACTCACCCACTCTCTGCTTTCATTTCTAGCAGCTCCTAGTTTCTTGGTAACGAGTTGACTTGCATCTGCTTTGCATCACCTGTAGGTTTTTAAGCCGATAAAACAGATTCCAGTTTATATTAAGCTTGAACTTTAGGTCTGTCCTTTAAAACTCTAAATCTTTCGTTTGTGAATGGACCTCAAGTCGTACCCAACACTGTTTCAAATAACCTCACTTAATTTCAAGTTGCTCTCTAAACCAAGGATGATTTCTTTTCCCACCCATTCTAGCTTACTAAAAAATTCATCTCATTCACCAAATCCTGAAATCTTAATTCAATCCTGACTCCTAAGCCCATCCAAACCGATACTAGCCACTCCGAATGGGGTCTATATATGCCCATGTGCTCAATGAATTCAATATACTTGGAATTTGGTAGAATCTATAAATCTTTTTCCTTTTTATCTGAATAGTTACAATTGTTATTACAGGTCGCTTGTGTTTCACGACTTCGTAGCAAAATGTCTGACAAAGGAACCCCGATTGCGGCCTACAGCAACTGAGATGTTGAAGGTAGTCTGTTGTTACTCAGCCTTTTAAGTCTAACTAATACCCACTACATTATTATACTATTCGGTATTTCATAACTCAGACTTAATATGCTGTGCTGTACTTTGTTTGAACTGAATGTTAGTCCTTTTTGGATGCTGAATCAACTCGAGTGAATCTGAAACTATAATTTTCTGAAAGTTCACATTATTACATGTTACGACTGTTTATTGTCTATGGTGGATAAGTTTTCCTATGAAATTGGCATATGAGCTTCATATGTAATGCAAGAAGAAGAATCATCTTTGTTGTACTTTTGGAATCCTTGTTGATACTTTGCACAGCTATTTTTTTTTTTTTAAACGGCAAATTTTTATTACAACTACAACTCTACAAGTATACCTAAACCACCTTATAACTACGCTTGCACCTAAACAACCTTATAACTCCATTTATATATATCACCACTTTTTGTCTCCGCTGAGACTCGAACCCTGCACCTCAAGCTCCCCAACTCTACCTTCATACCACTTGCACCACCTTATGACTCTCACTTTGCACAGCTATGGTAGAAGTCCACTAGGATATACCTTTTACTGTAGATTGATGGTGCTGCTTTCTTGCAGTCCGCAGAATTCTATTTTATTTTGGGCCATAGATGAACATCTATAAGTATTTAGATTCAGATAGTCAAAACATACTAAAAGACTAATAGTAACAACAATAATATTCTGAGTACATATTAATCATAACTCATAAGTGCAGAGATCGAAACTTTTAACCCTTCAGAGATCGACTTGTTAAGTTCTCTTGCACATGGTTGTATTTGTATTCTGTCTTCTGACTACTATCACTGTTCCTTCATGTGTAGCACAAATTCATTGAAAAATGTAGAAGTGGAGCTGTTGCAATGATCCCTAAAATTGAGAAAGCAAAGGAGATCAGAGCAACCATGGCCTTACAAGCAGAAGATGTTGCATCTGACACGACTCTACCTAGAGATGGGGTAAGCCGATCATTAACATTCAACATTTGTGTCGGCAGTGCATTTCCCTGCCTTTTTTCTATAGGAAATATTCTCTAATACTATATATCATACCAATTTGTGTCTGGTAGGTGTCAAATGATGACATTGTGAACACAGTTCCTTCCAGGCCTCAGGATGGTTTGGATATCGCCTCTGGAGTACCTGCCCTTAGCATGAAGGATAACCAGACTTTACCCTCTGGACTGCAACCTTCTGTAGAAGGTAAGCACATCCTCACTTGCATCTCAAGACGGGGATACTTCTCCTATGGAGGCGTGTTTCTGTATGTTGTTTATAATACATTTATATGTATCACATCTAAAATGGCAAGTAAGCCTGTTAGTTTCAGAAGTCAATTAGATCATTCAAGCTCTACAATTGGTTAGTTCATTTTGGATGTGTTGTTTATTATTTTATCCCGGAAAGACAGCACAGGTTGATTCAGAACTGTTCTAATGTAACAAAGATCATGGTTAACTTAAAACCTAACCTGCACTGTCTAAGACTGAATATGCAATATGTTTCGCTCTGCAACCTTCTTAGTATTTATTTCTTGGACTAGATTGCCGGGAGCAGGCATGATTGCTGATTGTTATTTTTATTGATCAGAGGTCTGTTTAACTTTGACTAGGTGATTTTGGGACTGTAATAGTTCATGACAAGGTTGAGATGGATAAAACAGCTGGTCAGCGGGGCTTGACCGGGGAAGAATCATCTCCTGCTTCAAGTCATCCAGGAGATCCTTCTGTCAGTGGATTTGTTGACAAGACAATCAACTCCTGGTACTGCTCAATGTCATCAACTTTTTTCAATGTCGATTTGAATGTTACATGTGTGGTTATTGGGAGATAAGCTGGTCAGCTGGTTTGGGTGGAGCTATATGAGGGAGATGCAGCATTTAAAAACAAAAAGATTGTCGGAGATACATCTTCTTGAACAACGTATATAATTTATACACACATGTCAGCCTTAACACACAAGGAACTTTGCTAGTGCTCTCAATCAAATAAGGATAAAATTTTAATCTCCCCCAGAAATTTGTATAGGGTTTCTACTAATTTTATACAGTTATACTGACTTGTGCTCTCCTCCAAATGAAGTTTTATTTTGAACTCTGGATTCACGGATTAATTGAATCTTAATATGAAAATGTGCACAACTTGAAACTGAAATTCTGAAAGGATAAAACTGTTCGAATAGCGACATGTTGATGCAAAATTTCAAACATAGCATAAAGAGGGTAAAGTGACGAACAAATCATAAATGGAAGTATATATAAATGGTGCCTGTGATAAGAAATTTGTGAGTTCTTTTCTGAAATGGTTCTGGTGACTTGTATATGTCAACCTACTACTTTGTGTGCAAATTTTCTTACTTTACTGCCTTGTACATATTGACAGGATGGATAGTACTCCCAGTGGTGCTCGGCAAACTGGGGGATTGCAAGTGCCTTTGCCTGCATCTGTCCCGCACGAACAAAACCTCAAAGGAAATAGCATCCTTCAAGGCACTGTTGGTAGTGGTCCTAGCTTCCGTGACACATCAGTTGCTAATGAGAGTGTTAGTAGAAGAGCATTGGATAAGGTATAAATGCCCCACTTAATCCCCATTTTGACATCTTTTTACCTTTTGGTTTATGGACTTCCTGTGTTCTTTGGTTTCTTATAGCCATTTTATTTCTAGGGCAAATATTGTTGTGAACTGCTTTACGTTGTTGCTGCTTTCTGCATGATCATTTCTCTTTTGTTGCTGAACTACTCAAAGATATCAAGTAGGCAAATCACCTCCATATTCAGAAGCTTAGACATGCCTATTTAACCATAGAGTTTCACCAGTTTGAATAGCTCATTGGTGATCTTTCGAGTAAAAAGTTAACAAGAGGAGAGTACCTGTATTTATTCGAAAAATATTTGCAGTTCCTCTACTTATTTCTTCTTCCGTTCTTTTCTTTTATTTTTTAAATAAATTTAAATGCAAATAATAAATACAATCTGGAGCTCTACTTCACAGTTCACATGACATTAAAAGCTGATTCAAAAGTTCTCAAAAACTCTTGCTAAAGTCTCATAAAAGACCGACTTTCCTAATACATTAGGAAAGTCAGCTTTTTATGATTGGTTCTATGGTTAGGAGTGATTTTTAAATAAACCAGCTGGTTTAAAAAACCTGACTTTTCTAATGTATTAGGAAAGTCAGCTTCTTATAATACTTACTCAAAACTCTTCTCTCGTGAAGTTAAAGATTGTTTGACAGCTGAAGTGTTCATTAATAATTAGTATTTCCTCGTATGACATATATAATGAACCAAATCAACATTTCCGTACCAATCTATATCTCTAGAAGAAGCTTCCAATTAGTTTTGGACAGTCATCTAGTTGCCACATCCTACCTTCCTTTGCATTCACCATCAACTCTTTTAAGTTAAAGATTTAAATGTGTTCTTCAAATTGATTCATGCTTGCTAACATAGTTTTATTTTTGTGTAATGATCCTTGAAACAGCTTTGGTCCATATACTCTGCGGGCAATACAGTGCCAATTCCCTTTCTGCGGGCAACTGATATATCACCCATTGCACTTTTGTCCGATAATGTGCTTGGCGGATGGAAAAGGGATGGTGGAAATGTTGATGTTGAAGCCATGCAGGAGCTTTTCTCTGCAGATGCTCAACCGAAAAAGGGTAGAAGCCGACAAAACGAGGTCCGGTGAAATTGCTCGTGATCATACTTTGTTAATCTGTTTTATAGATCCTAATTTCTGTATTGATGAGTTCATGTATTCCAGGTACCACTTCCTCCAAGTGTATTTGAGAGGCTCAATACCAATCCGACACTAATGAATCTCGCACAGGCATTATCGTACCATAAAATGTGGGTATATTCGCTTACAATTTCTGTATACACACCATTAATGCTGAAGTTGAACTCACACCATCTTAATGTGTCATTACAGGTGTTACGATGAAATGCCACTTCAAGAGATGCAAGCGACACAAGAGCAACAAACAATTCAAAACCTTTCTGATACACTTAGAACTATTCTGCGTCTGTAGTTTCGTAATTTGCCAGAATGTAAAGTTTTACCTTTTACATAATTCACCTAGTAGTATATCCTGGACCATGGCTTCTTATTTGTGTGTGCCATTGTGTGATTTGTAAAGAATGCAAGTACAACTGAACTTTACATAATATATACTACAATTAATTTGTAGTAGAGGATAAATGGGTCATAATTTTCTTGACGGCCCATTTGAGTTATAAAATGACTTCATTTATAATTCGGAGATATCCATTTCAATTTTTTTTTTTTTTTGAGTTCTCCAGAAACTTTATTCATTTTTCTTTTGAAATGATTCTCCAGAAACGTTGGGAGTTAGGTCATGAAGAGTTTTTTAATAAATCCCACAAATAAATACACTAGGGATTAGACACATTATATGGCCATTTCTGGACAGATTTGAATCAAACTGCCAGTCTTATATACATGAATACATCTTTTTCTACGACCGAGTCTGTCAATATTCGGCAAGGAAGCATAACTCATATTTACATGCATCCATTACAATACAGCATTTGAAAGCATATCATAGAAAACCTGAAGGAAAAAGCTTCAGCTAACTTCAACATCAGGATCTAATTGCTCTTCACTGATAAGCACGCCCTCACTCCATACTTCCTGATATCTGCAGAACACAAAGGTGATTTAAAACGCAAGAAACATAGTGTTGCATATTATCTTGAACACAGAAAGTAATCATAATTTTAAGTTCAAATGGAGTAACATGGTTTTGCAGGGAGAGTAGTGCAAGTTTCTTGAAATTATATCTGAAGAATGTTAAATAATACTAGAGATTATTCTCAGAATTTTTTTTAAGTGGGGCTGAGAGCTATTTTGTCCAATAATTTGGACTTCCTAGAATTTTTACCCTTAAAATTATGCAGCGAAGAAATGGGGGGAAAAGTAGAAAACAAACAAGTTGGCTCATTAAGCCTGAAAATTAGAGGCTTGATGATTATCAGCAAAAAAAAGTGTTATATGACCAGTCTTCTGTATGCAAGGGTCAATCAGCTTTGATGATCAAGCAATTAAGTTCTAGCATCCGAACAAACTCTGATCAAGTCTCCACAGATACAATTTGGTTTGTAGTCATGTTAGCTGTAAAGCCAAAATTTGTGAGGTTCAAGCAGATATACGATCATGAATGGGCCGGCCCAACTACGAAAGGAAAAATAAATATGGATTTAAAAAGAAAAAGACAAGCATACTGAAAAGATACCTTGTCCCGTCAACATTTATACGAAGAAAGTTGCCATGCCGCCACCCATCTTTAAAGTGACCGAAGAATACATCACCAAGACATGAATAGAAGCGACTCTCTCCACTTGCTTTCCCCTTCCAGAAGTTCACAAACCATCTATCCCCTGTGTGAAAGTATAACCAGCCCTGTGGTACAATGAAATTAAGGAACCATAGTTGGAAGTGGAAACTAAAGATAAAAGGAATTTACTGCAATGCATGCTTAACCGACGATTTTGATATTAAATGAAGTTAGAAGCAACACCAATGCGACATCAAAACAGGCAACAGTCATACCTTCCCATGCATGACATCATCCCTCCATGATCCCTGGAAAACATCACCATTGTTGAAATACAGTGTTCCTAAACCTGATCTCTTACCATAGCGCCACATTCCTTCATAGATGCTGCCATCACTGAGCAACAAGCGTCCCTGATACATCCACCATGAACATGGTCCTTTAAAACCAGAAACCTTCACAAAATGATTTACCAGTCAAATACCAAACACTGAATGAGTACCTTTCCTTCAGGAAGTCCTCCTTGAGCACGGCCTCTGTATACCCCTCCACGATAATTCATTTTCACCACACGCGTCCACTTTGTCCGTGAATCTCTTTCAGATTCCTATATATCCATAATCCATCTAATTACAAACATATTCCAGCAGTGTTGATTTATCCAGTGTATTAACAGAATGTTGCAATGCAAATACATATTAGTAGTATATCACAAGGTTGAACAAACAATGGAATGCTTAAACACTTTCACAAGTCATATTTGACTGGCTACGCTATAGGACAAACACAAATTTCTGATTTTATAATAGCTATAAGCATGAATTGTCAATTCGAAAACATATTTTGAACAAAATCAAGAAAGGTTCTTAAGAGACTGATAGCCCACAAGCAAAACCATGGTAAAGAGTTGAAGAAAGATCACAAAATGCCAAGCAACTTTTAGGGAATTGTAGCAGAACTTTTCAGAAAATGTACAACTTTCATAATCTCCAGTAGTGTACAGCTTATTAAAGGCCCTTGCAGCAATAACTCACACATTCATTTAGTTTATTTTATATTTTTGGGAGCAGGGGGTTGCGAAAATCAGGCATAATCAAGCATGGGAATCAATTTCTCCATATTTCTGTGAAGGGAAAGCATCAGACAGCTTCATTAAAGAGCAGAGTTGCTTTTGTTCCAGGATATTTAAACAGTAGTTATTTTAGGTCCGGTCACGATGATACTATGGAGATCTTATATGCGAACAATGTTAAACTTTATGGCAGGATTTAAGCTTTGAAGTGTATTTAATCCAAAACAATACGCACAAATTTCGGAGGTTCAAAAATTGTAGACAAAAACAACACAGAATGGTAATGGATAAATCATAAATATCAATTAAACAGTGAAGTAGAAGAGCTTTGGTGAATGATTTAGTTGAAATTCTAATGTTTCAAGGAACAAATCATGCATAAATTACCAAATATGTGATCACACAAGCTAAGTATTCAAGAGAGTCTACCAGCATGGATGCAGCCCGAACTGAAAGACCACCTTGCTTTTTAGCACTACTGGTAACCTTGCTCCTGCTAGAGGGAGGAACATTATCATCTAAATCTGGTACAGTACCAAAACCTGCCCCATTCGTCCCGCGCCAAGAAACATTTTTTGATGCATATTGTTGTTTCTTATTGTCATCAACTTCCCGCTGTCCTCCTTGCTTAATATTCAAGTCCAGAGGACTATCTGCCAACTTCTCTAAATGTTTCACACCCACTGGGAGTTTGTAGATAATGACATTATCAACCAGTGTAGTTGCCTCAGGAAAAGTAGCTCCACTGGAAATTTCAGTGGAATGACCTGGCCCCAGGTTTCCTCGCATAAGTAGTTCCCTGTTGAAAATAGGTTGTCCTGTATCCAGCAAGTGATAATAGGCCGCTGTTAATGATTCGCATAATTCACATCTTTATTTAAGGGAAACATAAGTGTACATAAAACTCATTCAGTGAATGGGTTTCGAAAGAGATATATCCCAAATAAGATATCTTACCTTCAGCATCTAATTCATGAGAGGAAGAGTTAGATTCGGCCTCTGGGATTTCATATTCTCTTTCCCGAGAATAGTTACTGCAGTTCCAGTGGAAAAGTAGCATTTTCAGTCATAAATACAATTCTAAAACTACTGGAGGTGAATTAAGCAACGAAAGTGCAAGTAGAACCTTAAAGAATAGAATTCTTCATCTGACTGTGGTTTATCAAAGAAATCACCAAGATCTTCAGTTGTATCATAAAATGAATCTTCTGGCATGTTATCAATAGCAGGTGAATTGAATGCATCAGAAACATTCTTAGTCGTATTAGCTTCCTCAGAGTTGGCAGGCTGCTGATATTGCTTCTTAAAAATGTTGAATATAAAAGGGAAACGCTGACTCAGGCTAGACAGTATCCCAGTTCTTGGAGCCAACTGCTGCCTGGCATAACTGAGGACAGAAGAAACAGAATCATATACAGAACCAAGATTACATAAATTTCATACGAGAGCAAGTCGTCCAGTAGGTTCAATCTACTATTTTAAATAATAAGCCTGTGTCACTAATTTGAGAACAATCCTGGCAACTAGGGTTGCAGTTTCCGTATTATACCTGCCTAAAGTTCATTATAGAAAATAATATATTACCTGTATTGTCACATAACTTCTACATCCCGTTTTCTTAGATGAAACATCAGCATGGTTTGGCTATAGTTTATCATGTCTCAGCTAAGCCCAAAATTTTAGGAATTCAAAGGCCCAGAATGCTTTGGCCAATAATAAGCCCATGATAATAATTTTCTATTACAGTAAAATGACAGCTTTAAAACTGCTTTAACCGTGTCAGTTCACAGTGCATAACAAACGAACCCCTTACCTTTTATTTCTATTTGAAATCAATATTTTTCCTTCAAGTATATTTCATTCCAAAGACATTATCTTCACAATATAACAAAGCATGGAAACCATAAGGGTGCAGTCGTAACCACCATTACACAAAAAATGACAGTCCAGAGGTCATGAAAAGGAACCTTACCCAGAAGCAATAATTGTAGTCAGTATTGCGTTAGGCTCCACGGTGGGCTCATGAACAATAGATACAATAATTTCACTATTCCATCCTAGAATTGGACGAATGGTCTGCAAAACTGTATTTGCATCAGAGCTGTCCATAACACCTGAACTTGCAAAGATACATACTATTACACCACTGAGGTCCTGCACAAGCACAAGCAATAAAAGTTAGTTGATTTTCATGGAGATCATATGACAAAAGAGGACAACTAGGTAAATGATGGGTGGAAGGTTGACACCTGAAATAGATTCAGACCTTAACATCAACACCTAGGAAGGGGCATTCATTGATTGCTCGCAAAAGTGAAGTTTTGACATTGTAACCTGTTCCAAATGCAATTCTTGCTTCCTTAAAACTCCTAAAGATCTGCAAATGTTTATATGGTCAGCATTCAAGATCAAAGACAATAATGATGCAAAGAGCATCTATAAGATGTTATATACCAAAATGGACGTGTATCAAATATGGCTGTAGTTACTGATGAAATTAAATAGCATCCTAGGATGTAAGGAAATGCAACCACGATATCATACACAAGGACTACCTATGAGCAATGTCGAAACATGTAATCAATTCTGATTGGACAAACAAGCACTCCTGCTGTTTTACTAATATATGACGTTTTAGCAAGTCTGGGTTGTCTACTAAACACAGGATGCCTTGGCTACTTTTAGCTACCTTTACCCATTCCTACAGGCTACACCTACTGGTCCATTTAATGTGACTTTTGTTTTTAAGTAACACCCTATTCCCAATACTATATTTAATAGGGGTACAATACCCATGCCAGATTGGCCCACTTTTGATTATACAAAAAAAAAGTTCCGCACCAATCAAATGTCGAGTAACCACAAATAGAAATGGTTTGATTTCATGTGTGTGAGCACGTGTAACACACACACACACACACACACACACACACACACACACACACACACACACACAATGATGAGAT
>JAQRGC011541614.1:0-14750 GCA_028659135.1 Plantago lanceolata | reverse complement strand
GAGAGCCTACTTCTATTGGGTGACAAGAGAACAAGGCTCATTTGAGTGGTTTAAAGAAGTAATGAATGAGGTGGCTGAACTTGATTACAGGAGAGTAATAGAAATACATAGCTATTGCACCAGTATTTATGAAGATTGTGATGCTCGTTCTGCATTCATCACCATGCTGCAATCACTCAACCATAAGAAGAATGGAGTAGACATTGTCTCCGGTACCCGAGTCATGTCTCACTTTGCGAAGCCTAATTGGTATGCTATCTACAATAGAATTGCCCGGAATCATCCTAACGCAAGAGTTGGTAAGCTTTACTTATTACGTATGAGTTGAATAGTTGATCATAGATGTGGCTGAGCATTACTGTATGTGTTGTACGATCCGTGTTTGTCCTTGTTACCCTGGTGTTTCAAAATCATTTTACTAATGAACTATTTCAAAGGGTTTTCTATTAACACTCAGTAGTCAGTAATTTCTAAAGATTGTGTTTTTAACTTCCAAATTATTATTTTTTAAATATTCTTTCTTTGAGTCACTTTTCAAGTTATATAGAGCTCTCTGGCCAAGTGTGAACTGGTGTTCTGTTAAAGATACGAAGTATTACACTACATGGACTACTCACGTCTTCATGTGAGTAATTAGTGTTCTTGAAACATATGCAGGTGCATTTTACTGTGGGGCACCAGTACTAGAAAGGGAGCTAAGACAGCTAGCCAGAGAGTTTTCCCACAAGACCTCCACAAGATTTGATTTCCATAAAGAGAACTTTTGAACTGAACAACTTAGACAGAAGAGAAAAGGTTTTGTACACTTCGGATATTGTCATGTTGTTGCTTGCCTCTGGATGTGAGAAAATTAAATGTATAACAAAAATTTCTTTCATTTACATATTTCGGAGAATGGCCAGTTTGGTCCTTTTGTTTGATGGGGTGAGTGCTGTCTACTGTTGTTACGCGAGCCGAGTGTAGGTACTCGACTTGACTTCATTGGCAACACGAACAATAGGTGCAATTTTCACCATAGATGGAGGGACTCTACTTTCACTCTTGAAGTCTAATTGGGCCGAGGACTCTCCTCGAGAAGACATTTTCACTTGATCTTGTTTCTCTTTGGAAAAATATGTACTCCACACCAGGAGGAGTGTATGATGGGACATATATAGAGTTACTTATATTCCAACATGCCTTGGAGAAAGAGTAACGTTTATTGTTGTTGTAGATTAAAAAAAACAGCAGCCTTAACCTCCAAGGCATTGTTTTAATTAGTAGTATAAATTTCACTAAGTAAACTTAAATTAAAGTGAAATTAGAGTAAAAGCTGAACTGAAACCTAAAGTGAAGTGAGACAACAGAATTTCAGAAGAATTGAACGGGATAACTAAAATTAAACTGAAGTGAACTTATTGAAATTTAAAGAAGAGAAGAGAAAGCCTAACACAATTAAAAGGTAATTAGTATCTTTAATTCATTGTTGGGCTATACTTACCTCTTGAAGAAGTAAAAAAAGGACAAATTATCTTAAGTTTGTTGGAAAATGACTGCACCAGTGACAAATGTAGAACCTTACCAACACTGCCTTACTGATGTCTGCCCAGAATATTCATTTTGGGCATCTAGCCCAACTAAAATGATACTCCGCTAGTGTCAATATTTAGCTCATGTGCTGTGAACTGAAGTCTAGTCTGTCAGGTTTGAGTTGTATCTTCATGTAGTACACCTCAAGATGACCATAGATGTCAAATGATCATATTGGGCATGTGAAAATTTCACTCGTGGACGTCGTGTGCTAGCGAGAAAAGCCAGATGTCATGATCATGTTCATTTAAGTTTCTTCAAATCTCTGTATTGTCCTGAAGCAGTACTATTTCTGTAAAATCACTGTGCCTTATAAGAGGAATATAGAGACTAGTTCTGACTTCAGGACATTACCAGAATAGTTCTATGGCATCTTCACGCGACGGAAAAAGTGTAACCATCTGATCTCACAGCTTTACTGTTTGAACAGGAATGGATAACATGAGAACAAGGATGGAAATGCAGAAATATGGCTAAACCTGATCATGCAAACTACTCGAGAACAAAGCTGGAAATATTGTTACGGTTTGTATTCATAGAATCAATCTGATGGTATAAAATAGTACACTGAATTAGCTTCCTCTGGTTCTTGGTTCACAAAAGTACAGATCACTTAATTAACTGTATACGCTTGCTAGCTTAGCTTACAGCTCTTTGCTCCTTGATGATCTATCTTTCGCATGTCCACCAAAAGTACCTGATCTGCTGAATGTTTGTCTGAATAAGATCCGATCTTGAATTTCCGAAACAAATGGAAACAATGCAAGAAATGCCACAGGTATGAACAGAAGCACACCCATCAGGGCTTCATAGCCTCGTGCTAATGTTCGAACTGATCCCCAGAATCCGGCCTTCTGGACAATTGGCTTGCATGCCTGTGCAATCTGGAAGGAAATAGTGCGTATACTCAGCAATTAGACTCTTTCGGGATATAAGTACGCATCTAGCTGTAAGAGGTCTCAAGTACATAATTAAAATTCACTAACCAGAAGTAATCCCCAGCCCATTTGCATGAAAGCAAGTATGTAAACAAGGATGTCTTTTGGAGTCAAGTGGAGGAGCACGCTCAAAACAGCCAGGATCGAGACAAACAAGACAAAGATCAAACCTTTCATAAGCCGGTACACAAGTTGAGAATTTGCAGCAAGTTTCTGATGCGCGATGGAAATTATCTGCAGAAAATCCACAGAACTGAACCGTCAAAAAATAAAAAACAACTTGTGTCTTCTTTTATCACGGGAGTGATCCTGTGATTGTTATTTGTACTAGCATATTGTGTTGTGTGACTGATGATAACTCTACAATCGAAAAAAAAAAAAAAAACTATCCTCACTTTTATGGAGAAAAGTAGTAAGAACATGACCAGCCACGATACACCACAAACCTGCGCAACGAGTTCAAGATAGTATTAGAAATTAATATCGAGACAAGAAGGTGAAATTCATGGGAAAGAAGAAATAACTTTACCGAATAGCTAGCCTTGGTGCTTTTTGTGAAGTTCAAGTGATATGCAAGTCCATACTGATAAATGAAAAACCGTAGTGCCAGTATGATCTCAACAAAAATGCCCCATTTCCCAGAATGACGAAGATGATCATGCTCCTCCTCCCACCATGATTCCCAGCTTTTCTCGGGAGTGAGACCAATACCCCCTCTGTTACTGATCCAGTTGTTCCAATCTGTCCAGTCTTTGACTATCTTTCCCCACTCGAAGCCACAGGGATTGAAGATGAACGGGGCAAAAAGCCAGCTGCCCACCATGAACCACATTGATGCAGTGATTAAGGCAAGCAGAACACTACTTCTCTCAGGATGGCCAAAAAACTGATAAACTAGAAGCAACGACATCAGCTCAAAGCCCTTAACAAAGTGGCTACGTGAGTAAAGCCGATAGTTATCAGAAAATTTTGCATGGACCACCACAACGCCATGGTCCTGGGGGCCATTATAGTTTGCACATCCATGAAGTAACGTCCTTCCATAATAATGAGATTTAGTGCCGAGTGAAAAGGTGAAATATACTGGCACTAGCTGTAAATGCATGAAGATGAATTCACTCGATGCTGCTTGGAAACCTTTTTCCAGTCCCATTTCCAGAATCATGGGCAGAACCATGAGGAAGCCAATCTGGACAATCAATTGAGAGGATAGAATAGCTACAAGAGGCTTCCCATCAATAATTCCCTGTTGGGTACCGAGTTCTCTTTGAACGCCACTAAGAACAAGATAAAGACGACTGTACAGAAATACATACACATTGAGCACCGTAATCTGTTGGAAGAGAAACAAAGAGGTTAAGAGTTCCCATTAAAAACTTTAAATACCAGTTTACAGGATAAATTTTGCAATTTTAGTGTCATACCAATGCAGTAATGTAGAAACCGGTTGTTGTGAAATAACACGAGAGCATTCGGAAGAAGTCTAAACGATGCCCCAATCTAAATAAATCACGACTTATCGTCTGTTCCCCATTGCCAACCGCAGTGTTGGCTTCTGATATAGAAATCTGGTTGAGACCCACATCAGTCGTCCCTTTACCAACTTGTATGTATTCATGATGAGTTATGTTGCCTTCACGAAGGGTAGAATTAAAACCTGCAAATCAAGTTAAATTAAGAATGGCATTCGATCAAGTATTATCTGTTCAGACAAAATTCAAAATTCTTCAAATATTGCAGCAGTATGAGCCTACCAGCAAATATTTCCCCACTGAAGTTGATACTCTTGGATGCTTTACTCACCCCACCTCTAGTCAGGTGAAACAGTCTATCAAAAACATCAGAATGACCACAGTGAAACCGAACCCTGCACAACCAGCAAGGACTTTAAGACAAATATGTATACAAGAAATCACACTATTAGCATCCAGAAAAGAAGGAAAAGGTATAGACTACTCATAAAAGACTATAAAAACAGCTCTTAAAGCAGAACATGTGGAATTCAATCATCAAATATATATATATATATGGATAATGGAGCAAAAAATAAAATAAAAAAATTATGGGCAAAATACCTTCTCAAACAAAAAAAAAAAAAGTACTGGTAATTGTTAACATAATTTGAGAAAGGGCAGTGAACAATGCAAGGAAATTGAAACAGAATCGTAGTGGTAAGTGCGGGGATTTAAGTCAGGAATCTTACTTCAGAGGGTTGGCGAGCACTCTCTGACCAATAGTACCAAAACTTTCCTCTTGATTAGACATAAACTGAGCAAGAGAAGAAGCACTGCACCATATAACAAGGAGTTACAATAACTGAGGAGTTTACAGATTTATTCAACTCAGAAATACTAATTAGAACCAAGTAGCTAGCTACCTTCCCGTGAATACATGTTCCCTCAGACCAAGAACTGTTGAACGACTCGAGTCTTTCCTTTTAAGAAATTCTTCGAGTAAATTTCTCATTTTAAATGCCTCCTCCATATGGTTATCCTACATGCAAGATTTAATGTCACGACACCAAGAAAGAAGGTTCCTGTTCATCTACAAATGAGTACAGTAGTAGACCTGATTAATATCAATTGTTTGCAAGCCTTCACCACGTGTGAAAATGATAGCATGGTTCTGATTTTCGGATTTAGATTCACCTAATATTGGAGGTCCTGGGAGTTTTATGCGATAGATAACCTGCAAACAAATAAAGGTCAGGAAGGTAACATAAAACTAATATGTGTAGACAGAAAATCAACTGTATAGAACTAATATCTGTAGAACAACACATAAAGTAAATAAAGGTCACTTAGAAACGAACAAAATGAAGACATTTAGATGAAATCTCTTTTACCTGATCCAGATTCTGTAATGGCAGTGCAGAATTTGACTTGGGCAAAGTACCCTTAACGAGAATGGAATAATACACTTTATGATTCAGTCCATTGCTTAGTTCTTCAACTTCATCAATATATGCTACCCGAAGAGATGGATTCCTGATCATGAGAAATACAAAATTAGGTAATGGAAAGAAATTACAGATCAACAGCTTAGGATCACCATGACTAACATTGCCATGAGTTTCAAAATATCACATGCACGAGGGTCCCCAGATCGTTTCAGAAACCAGTATAACTGGCAAGACACAACATAAGTAAATTTAATCTCGGCCACTGCTTGACATGTTGTCCACAATGATCTCTCTCCATTTATTTGATCCTCATTCACCTCAAATTCCTTGTAGCCTTGCATTAAATCTGTTGAAACAGAAAATTGGTATTTGTAATTCGAAGTGAAGGTCATAATTTGCTTGCAGATACAATTAGCAGAGGAGATGTAGTACCATCACATTTTGCCATATCTAGGAAGGCTTGAAGTTCTATGGCTTTGCGATAATACATCATTCCCCTGACTGTCAAAATTTTAATAACCCATCAACCGAACATCTTCAGAAATGAATGAATAAATAAAAATGCATAAAATGAATCTATGTGTAGCCGTGCAAAAAGATCACAATGAGAACAACAGAACTGATTAACATCTGCGTTTGTGCATCGATGACAGGTTGAAGGTTAACTTAAATAAACAATTATTAACATAAAGAAAGTAGATAAAGAATATAAAAGCTCTATCCTGCACTGACATGCAATACTAATAACGCAAAGAACATTCAAATGTTGTATACAGAAGGTCGCAAAGAATCAGTTTGTTCTATACCAGCTCTGGCCAATGTCTGGCTCCTGTAAGATACCCACAGGCGCAATTGTTCTTCTAATTCATTGGATCCCCTTAGTTCTTCTTCCGTGTGACACTCAACACGCTCCAGAAAATTGTTCCATTCATCTGCATGATGTTAGTTTTAAGGTTCGAAACATCGAACAGATAGAGTATGATGTATATGCTAACATCTGAAGGACAAACCAGGGAAATTTTTCTGCAGGTAAACGAGAATGGAAACTCCATCTTGATTTGACACTTCCAGCTCAGGCAACGAGAAGAGGACCTTCTCCGTGTCATGAGGAGTCAAAACTCTAATGAAAAAGATAGAAAAAGTAATATTAAAATGCAAAAAGCGATGAGCTGTAATGCTTACAAACTGAGTAAGTAACCACAGAAAGCATGACACAACTCACGAGAAAGCTAGCATGTTGCGGATTTTAGGAGCTGAAGGCATGTCCATGAATAAGGAATTGGAGAAAAATGCAATACGTCTTCTAGCTTCTAAGTTTGATGGAACGTCTGTCGCAGATTCCTTTACGGTCAGCAACAAGTACAGCCTCTTGTTCTGTTCCAAGCATATATTTAAACAAGTGATGGTGCTAAAATTTTCTAGCTGCAAATCACTGAAAAATTCAGACCTACCTGCTCTCTCCAAGCTTCACCTTCAGGAACTGGAAAACAGATAGATCCAGCTGAAGAAAATAGCTGATGTTCAAGCTGGGTGACTCCTTCAGGTCCCCGTGAATTATAAATTTCAGCAAACAAGCTGTCATGGAAAGTGCAGCAAAATAAGAAACAACTCCAAATTGAAGAATAATTAGCATGAGTAGGGAGACATTACTCAGATTCATCACATTCTGATATATCTCGAGTCATAACTTCCAGCATATCTTGGAAAAGAACAAGAACCGCATCCCGGTCTTCCAACTTATTCTCTAACTGTACGCATTGGGAAGTCAGCATTAACTAAGACTACAGCAAATTGACACTAATGTCAACATTCTGATAGAAAGGGTGAACCACAGGTAATAAATAGTTACAACATTATAAAAACCCACCAGGTATTCTACAAGCCTAACAAAGAGATCATATAGCCTTGGAAGAGCAGCCAGCTTATATTCAGTCAAGAGACTTCCCTCATGTATATGCTTGTCAACTTCGCATAAGAGCAACTGAATAACCCTGACAAAAACATAAGATGGATAAAGATATTAAATAAAATGTCCAGTAAGTTGAGCAAATGCTCACCCGAGCAGGTACTTACCGTTTCTCTCGTTCACCACGAACTATATATCTTACACGATTGCAAAAAGAAGCATAACACTCGCGAACAGCAGAATACATATACTGATCAGAAAGAAGCTGTTTCTTCAATTCTCTCCCCTTGTCATTGCTAACTTTAGCCATTTCCACTGCTACTTGAATCTATTTTATTAAACAAAACAAGAATACAAGATAAAAATGTAGTCAAAGGTCAATAATCAATTTTATTGTTCAGAATCATAAATTTGATCGAAAATGGCGTTTCTAATAATTGAGAATTCATGATTCAACTTTTTCTCTCTTACAGCTATATCAGATACTCAACTGAAAAGAAACAACTGCACATTATGACCACATAAAGAAATCGTCCATTATGCTTTATGGAGATTTACAGAAGTGTGTTATTTTGTTCAAGGTTCACCAACCACTTTAGTATAATTAAATAGTTCTTACAGATAAAATTAATTGTTTTGTTATTGTTCCCAATGCCCTAAGTATTTAGGAAAGAAAATGACTATGTAAAGATATGTTTCTTTGGGGACGGTTGGGGATGATGCCTGATAGACAGGTAAACAATGAACAAATAAATCTCAGTAATAACTGAACCTTTCCAACGAGCAGAAACGGAGGCCACTGCATTAGGTCCATGTCCGGATCAGCATAATATGGAAGAATCAGCAGATCCATTTCCCTAAAAAAGAGTAGCAACTTGAGCAATCAAATCACAACAAAGTCTCCTTCGGAAATTTTAGATATATTTTTAGAATTACCTGTTGTTTATTAGATCCTCCTCTCTGAAACTTGAAATTATTTTGTTCCACAACTGGGCAAACTTTGCTGCTTCTTGTTCCGTATTGGAGAGGTTATGACACTACATCAAAGATAAATGGCATTCTAAGTAACCTGCATGCATTGAATGATAGAATGTGACCCAATGATAATTTACCATTTTGCTGGAAAACGTGGTTCTCAGTCCTTTATTCTTTATGGTCTCACTTTTCTCTTTTGGAATTAAACAGGCACTAAAAGCACCAGGTAACGATTGGAATCGGCATCTAAGCATTTCCAACGTTCGAATCTGTAGAAGAATGACAGTGGTTTACCAAAGAAAGTAATGATGATCTTTCAGGGATAATATCAGACAGAAAAGTTCTACTTACTTCTCCAATGCGACAAAAAGCCCCATATAGACCTCCAAATAATGTAGAGAATATAGCATACCAGATCATAGTATCCATGAAATAGACCTAATCCAGGCAAAAGAAGAAAATAAAAGAGAGAGGGAGAGAAAGAAAGTGGAGAAGCAAGATCATGTGTTCAGTTAGTGCACAAGACGAAAGAAATACACAGAAAATAGTGTATTATCCTTACAAGAATAACTGGCGACCAGAGTGCAATTACAACGCCTTTGTTGTTATTAGCTGCAAATCATATAATTGTATCATTTTTTATCAGTTCAAAAACCGATAAAACTTGGCTTCATTTTAGTGACTGTAAACTACCTTGGAGAAACAACTCATGCCTGGAGTAAGTTCTGACATCGGTGCTCATGATTGATTTTGTTGGACCTATGAGAGGCCTAATCTGCAGGACACACATTGAGCTGTGAACTTACTGAAGTAATTATGTGTGAACAAAAAAGGATGTTGAAGAAGGGTAAGAGTCATGTACCTCAATGTAAAAACTGAAAGCCAATTTTGTGATCATAACAAGCACCCATAATACTGAATACCTGAGTATTGAGAGAGTACTTAATATAGAATGTGATGGTTTTCGTACAAACAAATACTTCGAATTCAAAACTTACTTGAGACGAGATGATATTCTCCCATGCATAGCCCTTCCAACATAGAGACGAGGCTGCAGGACATAAATATTAAACCACTGCTACTTAATTTAACTGGATCTGATTGAAAGACACACAAATTTGAAAGAAACCAATATATACCTGTGACCACCACATTATAAAAATCACAACTTTATCATTGGAACTCTCAAGGAACTGATGGATGGAAGGACAAAGAAACAGCACCACAGAAAGCATATTTGGGAACAAGTAGATAGCAACAGCCGATATAAATAATGAAGGAGAACTTGAACCATCGCCAATCCAGTGCTTAACGGTTTGAAAAATTCCAGGAGGATGCTCCCATGCATAAGCGTAAGTAACAGGAAAGATAATCACCCATGCAGCAGCAGACACAATCTTTAAAATGTACCTTAACTTTACATGGAAAAACATATTTCTTCTAGCTTTCCAATCCAGAATTATGTTAAGGATGGCTGCGGCAATTTAATATATTAAACATTATAAAAATAGACAAAAAGGATTATCAAACTGACAATATTCTAATATTTAACCTGCTGGAAAAAGAGAGGGAAAGAGAGAAACTATCATTTCAATGTTTGTACGGAAACCAAATGAAGTTTCTTTTACACACCAGCAAGTTTGTAAATTATTATAAGCAAATGCAGTAAAAATGAAATCCGGCATACCTTGTAAAAGTTTTAGTGTTGCTGCTGTTAAAAAGATGCTTAGCACTTTCCAGAAAACCTTAGACTCAAAAATGGAGGTTGGCTGCCCAGAGCCATTCCAAGCAATAATGATCATCGCCTTGGTAGATCAAAATGGTTCACAATTCAGATAAAGCCAAGAAAATAAAATGTGTTTCAAATGAAAATTACCGCTCTGAAATCTGGAATATAAACAAAAACCTGTAAGCACAAGATGAGGAAGGTCCACATTCTGTCGAAGCTTCTAAACACATGCCCATATGAACCGATCTCAACGAAATTAACTTTTCCCACCCATTGGTCTCTTGCAGGGATACTATCCTGTTTTTCATCAAAAGGTTTCATATATCACTTCTATTAAAATGATACTCATGTAAAAAAAAAAAAAAACAAATACTTAAGGTCGAAAATAACACAGTTAATGAGGTAATCATGTCGAAGGATGCTGGAGCTAATTCACTAAGTTTCATACATTGCAAGGTCTAAAAGTTCAAAACAATGTGTACCCTGTATTGGCGCACCGGCTTATTAAAGAAATCAGCATCGGCACGCAACGGCCAACCTAAACGAAAACAATCTACAGACCTGTATTTTTCGTAAAAATAAGTACAACAAAAAATGAGAATTGGACGTGTACTAAATGAAATGAACATTTTACCAGAAGTACTCGTTCAAATCATCATAATTTCTCCACTCAGAATGTTTTGGTTTTCCCTGTTTGCTCCTCACTGCTTCCTGAAGATTGAAAAAATATTAAACTCGAGGTAGAGAATAATTGGCATACGATAAAGGGGGTTATGCAGGTGGATACCCAAGCAACCACTTGGTAAATTGGAGTCACAACTTTCCGAAGGAAAGCCTCCTCATCTCCTCCATAAGCTGGCTTCACAACGTCACCCGTCAATGGACTAACATGTCCACCAAGCAGTGCATAAACTTCAAAAGCCATCTGACAAAGTTTTAGGAAGAAAGGAGAGTATCTTAGTTCAGAAATTATAGACAAAAAAACAAAATCTCCGGAAATGAAGAAAAGTAAACACCGTAAAAATCTATGATGCTGAGAAATTGTTACATACACAGATTTATGCTTGCCCCTGTGTCCTCAAAACAAGTGCTCTAGTCTAGACCATAGATATAACAATGTGCATAAATAGGTTTTTAAGTTATTTTCAAAATCGTTTCTTTTATTATTATTTTTTCAAGAATGGAGTTTCTGTTGAATCATTTTTGCTCGACCTCAAATAAACAGTAAACCACATCAGTGGGATCTGGGGACATGGCATTCAGCAAATGTAAAATTAGTTCTTATCAAAGAAGAGAACAAGTTCTGAAGCATACATGATGAAAGATGTAGCAGAGACACTCTGGCATGAACCGTAAGTTGGCAGCTTCTCCCCATATAAGAAGATACAGCCCAACATATAACAATTTTCTTTGTTGCACTTCCTTTTGTAAAGAGGGTAACCTGCAAATGGAGTAAAATTAACAAAATGAACCTCCGTGTTTCACTTTTAACAATAAAATTTCTATAGTTTGCACACTCTTGCCAAATATATTGCAATGTTCAAAAACATGAAAGCAGAATACAGTTGTTAATATGTAAGAATAACGGAGCTGCTTGTGTAATGTGTATAAAAGAAGTCCGGATAAAACAATTTAACCAGGCCATGCAAGTCAAGAACATTAATTTTAACAGCATCCAGTGAGTGTGATCTAAGAATCAGTGTAGGATCCTTAAGTAGGCTTCAATCAAATATGAAATTACCAGAGGCTACATTTATGATCCAAATACTTGCACCACTTCTTGTAGTTTTTGAATAGCTTCTTCATAAGATCATTTAAGGCGCGATCATCCAACTGAAAGAAACACATCGATCAGGAGATTACCTCAGGAATTAGAAACAAAACACTTAAAATGCTTGGTTTTCGAAATGCACTTGGTGTATACATTAAGTAAGTTCAGTGACTGGTGCTTGTTCATATGATTGCCTACTCAATGCAACACACTATGTTGGAAGGTTAAATAATGTGTATTACCAAAGAAGCAGTAAGCTCAAGTATATCAAGAAATTAAGACATGGAAACTAGGCAATACAAAAATGCAGAAGCAAATGAGAAACTCAGGTCTGAGTGAAACCTCAGGTTGTTGATCAGGCTCCGGACGCTGTCTTATGTGCATGTTTGCAAGTAGCAAAATTAAGTGCTCTCTTTGATTTGCCACATTATCATTCTGAAAAATAATTAACAGTAGAGTATTCAACAGGAAATTGCCGATAATTATGTTATGTAAATTTGTACTTATTGCATATGAATTGTGAAACAAGAGTACTACAAATGAACTCAGTACAGTACAATAAACATAAAGATTATGATAATCACCTGGAAACCAAACCAAGCCTGAAGCCAATCAAAGATATCTTCATAATCCTTCGTCTTCCAATTCTCAGGCCAAGGAAGACCTCTGGTATATTGGAGTGCACGTACTGCAGCTTGAATCTAGAAATGAAAAATAATTACAACCAACATCAAGTTGAAACAACACCAGAAAAAAAAATAGCAGTCCGGAGATAATAAAGAGAAGGTGAATCTAGTTGGACCTCGGGATATTTCATAATCGCCTGATTCGCACAGTCTGGAGCTAGAGGTAAAATATTGTAACAGGCACTTATTTCTGTTCCCTCTGCAACTTTATCATGAATTTCCAGTATCTGTACAATCAAAATCACTCTAAGTAAATGGCCATAGAGTATGCAACATGCAAGGAGTGTTTACTCAAATTTCAAAAGTAAATAAAATTCGGCATGTACATCTACCTCAGAATCAATGTTCACATTAACAGCTTTTAAAACTTCAAACAGAACAGAAGCTGTTTGGTATGCTTTGGTAAGCTGTGCCTGTGCACTGAAATATGCTGAAATTGTGAGCAAAAGAAAGCAAGTACAAGCACTTTACGAAAAGCCATGAGTTGATAGCAGTTGCGCTTCAACGTCCAGTGAGGTAAACAAATGAGCAGTTGATAAGAACTCACCGATGATCTTTGCCACCCTCAGTTTGCAAGGCTTGTTGGATATACTTTCTGTAGTATTGCTCATAAAAGTTCTTCATTTCACATCCATCACTTTGTTTCTTGGAGGTCTGGTTATCCTATGGCAGTACACAAAAACAATTAGGAAATATGCTGCCACAGATATATGATTTCCTTGTGGAAACCAAAAACAAAAGATATCTAAAATTCTGCAATTCCGTAACAAAAGATATGATGAGCAGCACCAAGTACGTAAGACATAAATGAGGAATTTAGATCAACAAGCAAAAGAAATAAAAATACAAAAGCTGAATTTCAGCGAGTACCGTGTTATTAGCTACTTTATTAAATACAGCCCATATTTTACTTGTAATCACAATTCTGTAACCAGAGCAATCCAGGGTAATTCAATTATCAGTTTAATTCACAACAAAAATTTCAGATGCTTTCGAGTAACTTCTGACCAAAAAGTTTCTTCCCAGTCAAGTGTGCCATGCCATGCATGATTAACAGAAAGCACGGAAACTTGAAATATCCGAAAACAAGATCAAATGAAATGACCTTTCCAACAAAAGAAAACAAGAAGTTGTTTATGCTATCCGGCCCAGGTTTTGTTCCATTTCATATCCCAAGAGTATTAATCTAGCTTGCTAGACAGACATTTTCTCCATGCATGCTAACACCAGTGGGGATATAAAGTGGAACACCAACATGAATAGAGTGATAGTTGAACTGCAAGTTCACAAGAAAAAATATGCAGTATCTATAATAAACTTGCTGAAATGACAATGTGTACGTGATGCACATAACATGTTCGACGAAATGATTCTGAGAAGATACAACTTTGATCGTTTTCCAGTGATACTCAAAGAGTCAAAGTTGGTAAGTTTCATGAATCCTTCACCTCCACTTAACTTTATGTGTTCTACTTCTACTAGGAGGATTTCTATCTGGACAGTGGAAACGGAACATAATTTGGGACAGTGGAAAGAAACTGTACTCTATAACCATTTTGGTAATCTGAGTATTATTGGGCTTATATTATTAAAATTAAAATGTTATAAGATATTGTGAATTTAAAAGCGGGCGGAATTATAAGGTTGTTGTGGGTATGAAATAAGGTGGGTGGCAAAGGGTTAGATTTAGATTTGTGGATTAAAAAAAAATGAAAAATAATAAATACAAGTAATGAAGTGTACGTCATTAACGATAATAACTTACATTTCTTTCAAGCCGATGCAACAAAATCGTTCGAAACTGACGCACACCACGTCCACTAGCAGTGGGGTCCAATCTATGAGCTTTCTCAAAAGCATAGAACCTACCTGCAAAGTTTATAAATAGCTTAATGGTGCACGACTGTACGGTAGATAATTTAAAATTTTACCATCAAGTGAAATTTTAAAGAAAATGGAGGCAATTGGAGGAGAATGTATATAACTACATGCATCATAATTTAGGTTATTCATATGGGATATATACAATAATATTTATCGTCTTACACAGGTAAGCAACTCGGGGATTTATCGGCTCGACTTCATTGGCAACACGAAGAATAGGTGCAATTTCCACCAAAGATGGAGGGACTGTAATTTCACTCTCGAAATCAAACTGGTTCGAGGACTCTCCTCGAGAAGACATTTTCACTTGATCTTGTTCTCTCTTCGAAAAAAAAAAAAAAAATGTACTCCACACTAGTAGAAGTGTATGATGAGACATATATAGAGGAA